>JBAKBP010006920.1:54653-105372 GCA_037953745.1 Lithodes maja
CCCTCATTGTTCCCTGATTAAATAGCATTGTATGAATATTCCCATATTCAAAAATATGCTACAGGGGGGCAATGCCTAGTGAGTCAATTGCTCAATAGGTGGCGTTCTGAGAGTGAGGGTCCGAGCCTGGGGGATGAGACTGTGAAGCACAGAGGCGGAGCAGCTTCAGAGATAAGAGTTGCTTTAGGCCGTGAAGCTTCACATGTCTCACTCCCTAGACTGGAGCAAGACCTCACAGGCTTCTCCGTGTTTAGCGGTAGAGTGTAAAGGCTATCAGCCTATGCCTGAGAGGGAGTAGTTGGAATATAGGAAAAAAAAAAAAAAAAAAAAAATATATATATATATATATATATATATATATGGGTCAAAAAGTTATTGTTAGTGAAGAGAGAATTCCAAGAGCCAATCAGCAGGTAGAATTCCTTCTGGTATGTCACAGAAAAACTCAGCAAACTTGTCACTTTGGCAGCCCGAGGGTCTCCACCAATCACAGACGCTCCCTGTTGCCTGCCACCCTTCCCATGCAGCCGCCTCAAAAACGCCTGAGTTATAATTCACCTTCGTTTAACTACCGCATAATATATCCTTGCTAAAAGTGTTCCAATACCACGGTGCCAGCCTCATACTCCCGTCATCCACTTAAAAATATGGGAAACACCTTGCCGGGGCATTATTATGGCGAAGTTATAGAGGATAAGAGAGTGCGGGAACTTCAAAGCCTGCGCACATGCCCTGGTGACACTTGGAGCGCGTCTCAGCAAATCAGCGCCCAGCATGACGGGAGGGGTGGGTATTTAAGGAGGGGGGCATGGTGTGGCAACCCTGGCATGCGTGGTTGGCAACGCTGGTCTCGATCAGCGAGGTTAAGCTACGTAGGGTCTGGTCAGTAGCTGGATCCATGACCACCTGGTACCAGCACAGCAGACGTCGTCGACGTCTGACTGGGATGTAACCCAGCACCCCATACCATTAAACACATCATAGAAGACTGCATTTCACACAACCACTTACGCCAACAACACAATCTACACTCAATGAGAGCTCTGTGGGAAAGCCCGATAGTGGCCATGGCCTTCCTCAGGGACTCGGGGCTGTTCGGTCAGGCAGCTTAGGGAACAACAACAACAACAACAACAACCAGCACAGCGGTAGATAGGAGTGGGTCCTGTACCAGCACAACAGTAGCTGGATAGGTGAACGCCCGGTACCAGCACAGATCAGATGTTGCCACACATGCATGGGGTGGGTGAAAATTCCTTGGTTTGCCACCAGGTCCAAGTAGCCCAGGGGTGTTGAACAAGCTACAATCCCTATGTAGTTCCGTCTCACTCAGACGAAAATTAGTACCTGATTTCGTTGTGGCTCAAATTAATTCAGGGACTTGGTTGGTGGCTTCCTGCTACGACTAAACACACGAGAATGGGAACTTGGTTAGCCACCAGGATTTCTCATGAGTCATTGGGCTGGCTTTCTCTCATGTTAGCCTTGTCTCACCCAGACGTAAAAAGTGGGTACCTGGAGTGTAAAATCGGCTTTGGTATGGTCGTATCCTGGGGTAAATTTGATTACTTGTCTCACCTTTACTATATTCGGTGTCTATCTATGTTCGTCCATCTTGTCTGTCCCTCCCTCCTCAAAACACAATTCACGCATGTTGGGTCAAGCCCCGATGCCTTCATAAACTACTACAACTCATTCCTTCACCCCCTACTACTTCCTCTGTCCCAACTCTTGTATTCGAGGCATTGGGGTGATCAAAAGTACTACTTGTCTCACCTTTACTATATTCCCTGTCTGTCTGGTGGAGTCACACAGAGACAAGGGACAGCCTAGTCAACAACTCTCTAAAGGCACCACCTACCTACTTATCCTTCCCAACCACCATGGGGGGGGGGGGGGGGGTTAAAGAAAGAAATAAAGCCTGGCCAGTTGAGCGTATTGGAGGCAACCTACCACCAGAGCAAAGAGAAATTAATCCGCTCTCCCGCTGCCCAGAATCACCTGAAATAACCAGTAGTGTGCAGCAACATTGCATGCCTTCACACCATTTCTCCAGCGGTCCAGAATAGAAACCAGGTGGTGGATGGGACTGAGAGCTTCCACCGAGTGTATTGGCCAGCCTTGAAGTGGTAGGAGTTGGGGGAAGCAGACTGAAGCTGAACATATACCAACATTTTTATTATTGAACCCTCACAGGGCCGAACAAACTTATTGGGAGAGAACAATGTTTGACAGACTGTCCTAAGTCCTAACAACCTATGGATAACCTATTTCAATTTTTTTTTTTTAGACAAATTATGCAATACACTATAAAGAGTTAGTGTAAAGCTTTCATTGGTTAGCATAGCGAAAGCTATTTAGTCAGCAATAGTGATAAGATCTTATAGTGAGATCAGAGATAGTTAAACATAGGTTTATATTACCAAATCATTTTTGAATAGTTAATTGTAGCTTATATAATCGATGGATCAGGTACGTATGTACCCAGCTATAGAAGAAGCCAGTTGTATGTAATTGATGGATTAGGGACGTATGTGCCCAGCTATCAGAGTCTAGGTTCATGTAATTGATGGATTAGGGACGTATGTGCCCAGCTATCAAATGAGACTAGGCTAATCAGTCAAGTGGACTGCTGAGAATCTTACTCAAACTGAGAAGTAGGCAGTAACGTAAAAATACCTGCAACCTATGCGGACGTGAATAGTAGGGATTGTGATAGTAGAACTTAGCTAGAGTATTAGATAGGAAAGGGCTATCAAGCCTCCCCATTTGGAAATATTTCTGTTATTAGGAAACTATATTATCATTATAGATATAACCTCGTCGAAAGCATGTTATCGTGATATTTATTATAAGAAATAAGGACGCACCTTATCAACATAGTTTCTTTTGATTTGATTAATAGTTATTGTACCTTGATGGGACTTGTTAGCCTTGGTCAGCAACCCATCTATGGGAGACAACCCTACACAATCCTGGTAGACAGGACTCGCCAGCCATGGACAGCAACCTGTCTAGGGGAGCAAACCCCACACAAATCGCTTGCAGCCTTGCAGACTAAGCCCCTATGGGCAAAGGCTAGATCCACAGCCAACAACTGTGGTTGGGGGCTAGCTAGAGCAGGCATCCTTCAAACTCGCCTAATGGTGACATGCTGATGTGGAAGTACCTATCTCAGGCCCAGCTCTGCCCCCTGGCAGTGCATTCTGGCCAGGAGGACCTACAGGGTACAGGGCATAGCTTCTTTACAGACTGGCACTTTCCGCCTAGTAGTACAGGGGCCCGAACCCAGAGGTAGCGCACCGGGAGGCTGCTCTATCACTAGGCGCATAATACCGGGCCAGCCGTAGTGCCGTGTGTGTGCATGGATTGCGTCCCTGCGGTTGGTTCTGGTGGGGTGCCCCGAGGCCCATAGGTCCCACCCCTATTAAGATCTTGGGATGGGCTCTGGGGTCAAACTGCCCGGGGTTACCTGGAGCTGGATACCTGAGGATAGTGACCTCCAACGTTGGCAACCCTACCGATTATGACAAAAAACATTCAGAGAAAACGTAAGTCTGTTGATACAAAATCGCAAAAGGACACTACCGCGGATTCTTCCCCCAAGTTCAGGTTCGGAAGCGTGAATTTCGGCACTATGAAAGAAAGGCAGGTGAGATTGCAGAGATGCTAGAGAGAAGTCAAGTGGAAGTATGTTGTGCCCAGTAAACCCAGTGGAAAGGGGGGTGTGCGAGGTGGATTACTGGAAAAAATGAATGCTTCAAGTTCATATGGAAGGTATGAATCGAACATGGTACCAGGATGGGTGGATTTCCTGCTGGCAGAGAGGTGGGCAGATTGCGTGATAGAAGTTAAAAGGTTTAATGAAAGACTGATTTTACTAAGAATGAAAGTTGGGGCGAGAGTCATAGATGTTATATCAGCATATGCCCCCCAAGCAGGCTTAGGTGAAGATGTCAAAGAGCAGTCCTAGAATGAATTACTAAGGGTGATTGTCGGATGCAAAGAAGGGGAGGTGTAATTGTGGGAGGAGACTTGAATGGCCATGTTGTGGCATGTGCCGACTGATATGAGGGCGTGCATTGAGGACAGGGTTATGGCCGAAGGAACCTGGGAGGTGATTACATACTAGAGCACTGTGCTGCCATGGGGATGGTGGTGTGAAATACTATGTTAAGGAAGAGGATGAGCCATCTGATAACATATGAATCAGATGGCTCCAGTAACTAGATAGATTAGATTAATATCCAGTATTTGAGAATGGATAATAAGTCGTAGGCATGTGCATAAGCCTTTAACCGTCTTGGTGGTTAAGGTGTCAACAATCTGTGTGTGATAACCCGGGTTCGAATCCTGGTGGCTCGCACATGTGCTTTAATTAATTTCATTGGAGGTGTTTGGTGTTGTGGTGAAGTTAATAAAACGTAGATAATAATACCAATGGGGTTTATAAATTAGCTAAGAATGTGAGGGACTGTAGTCAGGACGTCATGGGTGTAAGATGCATAAATAATGACAGTGGCATGACTGTTTACTCAGATAATGAAACCAGATAGGCATGGAAGGAGAATTATGAAAGAATGTTTCATGTGGAGTTTGAATGGAACAGAGAACAACTCAGTATTGCAGTCTCAGTACAAGGCCCTCTGACTTTGATAGGGTATGATGCTGTTAAAATTGCCTAGATAAAATGAAGTTCGGGGAAGCTGCTGGGAGCTCTGGCATTGTCGCTGAGATGCTGAAACCAGCTGGAGATATTAGGGTAAAATTGGTCACGGAGCTGATTAATGTTATCATAAAAAGGAAAAAATTCCTGATGCATGGCAGAAAAGTGTGATAGTA
Source organism: Lithodes maja (assembly GCA_037953745.1). NCBI lineage: Eukaryota > Metazoa > Arthropoda > Malacostraca > Decapoda > Lithodidae > Lithodes > Lithodes maja. The sequence goes on from JBAKBP010006920.1 coordinate 59,496, forward strand.
AATATATACAAAGGCAAGGGTGACTCCTTAGACAGGGGAAATTATAGTGGTTTGAAAATGCTCGTTCAAGTCATGAAAGTCAGCAAAAGGGTCTTTGAATGCATGATCAGGGAAAGTGTTGCCATCAGTGACATGCAGTTTGGATTTATGCTGGGACGTGGCATAACTGATGCTATCTTCATTCTTGGGCAACTGCAAGAGAGGTTCTAAGAGAAAAACAGGGAGTTATACCTAGTTTTTGTAGATCTGGAGAAGGCCTTTGACCGGGTGCCCAGGAAAGTAATGCAGTGGGCTATGAGAAAACTCGGAGTAGAAGAGTGGCTAGTGCGTGTGATAATGAGAATGTATGAGTTGTCACGGGTAACAGTTTGAGTGAATGGGGGCCTGAGCGAAGAGTTCCCAGTGAAAGTTGGAGATCACCAAGGTTCAGTGCTGAGCCCATTACTGTTTGTTTTGGTCCTGTCAAGGGACTTTAGGACAGGACTCCCATGGGAGCTGTTATACGCAGACGATCTAGTTCTTATCGCAGATAGTGCGCAGGAAGCAGAGGTAAAGTTCAAAACATGGATACAGGGTATGGCAAATAAGGGCCTAAGAGCTAACATAGATAAAACAAAGGTAATGATTAGTGGAGTAGGCTGTGGAACTATGGAAAGAAGCGGCAACTATCCATGCGCAGTATGGGGGAAGGGGGTGGGAAGTAACTCAATTCAATGTTGTGTCTGTAGTGACTGGGTACAAAAGAGATGTAATGGAGCTAGAGGACCTTTGGCAAGAATTATAGACTTTGAATGTGCAGTATGCAAGGGAGATCTTTTGTTAAATGACCCGCCTTTAGTGTTGATTTCGACAGTGTAACGCTGGAGTGTGTGAATAAGTTCTGTTACCTGGGCGATACGGTTTCCGCAGGAGGTGGCACTGAAGCTGGCTCCATTGCTAGAGTCAGATGTGGCTGAGGAAATATAGAGAACTTTTGCTACTCCTGACCATGAGAGGGCTCCCACCCCACCATAAAGGGAAGGTGTATACCTCATGTGTTAGGAGCGCGATGACCTATGCCTCGGAGATATGGCCGGTTAAAGCGGAGGATATCAATAGAATGGAGCGGAATGAGAAGAGAATGGTGAGATGAATATGTGGGGTTGATCTCAGGGATGGGGTATCGAGCGAGGAATTAAGAAGGCGTCTGGGCATTAGGAGTGTCAGTGAAGTAATGCGCACAAGCCGACTTGGTTGGTTTGGACAGGTGGAGAGAATGGATGATCAGAACGGAGTGAAGAAATGCCGGATTGTGAACGTGGGGGGAGCTGAGTGTAGGGGTAGACCTAGAATGACGTGGAATCAGGTACTCTGGTCCGATCTCAAAATAAAGAACTTGACAACAGTGGAAGCCCTTGACAGGGCCGCCTGGAAAGCCGCCATTCTGGACGTGAGACTGTAGCCACATTCTCTGTTGACAAAATGGTCTTTAAACTTGTATGTATGTATGTATGTATGAGACCAAAGTCGAAGTAAGTCAAACTCTGAAAAGCGATCATACAGATAGGTTGTAATGGGCACTTAAAACTCCGAAGGATAATATACTGTATACTGTATTATCGTGAGTATTCAAACCCTTCAAGTTTGAACGTATTTCAAACCAGATCGAGAAACATTAGCTATGAAGAATATTGATTGCCTTTTGAATTTATTAAATTAAGTACATACATCCAAACAACTGTCAAATTATTCCAACCCTATTAGTATAAGTAATTTTCTATATAATATACTACATTTTCGTGGCAAGCAGTGGAATTTGACAAATTGTTCAGATTTAATACAGTTATTTAATGGATTACACACAATGACGACATTAAATACTCCCTCTTAGATTGTGAGAGGAAGGGAAAACAAGGAGATTGAACCGTGGATTGAGCAGTTGGAATGCCAGTTCACCTTGTTGGATTTTAGGGACGATGCCAAGAAAGTGGTGCATAGGAAAGCTCACCTGGGTAAGGCCCTGAATGACGTAGGAGTACGACTGGAAGGGCTGGAGAAATGGATAAATGTCAGAAATACTGGTGGAGGGGTTTGGTCGAGAAACCTCCATTGGGAAGGCTAGAGACAAAATCAAAACCATGAAGCTAGACGGACACAACGTGAGAGCCCTGAGAAGGGAAATCACAACGAATATCAGAGTGGCATACCCTCACCTGGACCAGGAGAGTCAAGAAACAGAGATAAGAGAGATCATGATTCAGGCCTGCCCAGTAGAGGTAAAGCAACACTGCATTGTACATGAAGTTTCCACCACTAAAGAACTCATGGAGGTAATTAAGAGAGTGATGGAAGCCAAGGAACTAAAAGAGGAGAGAAAGGTGAGGAAGAGGAGAACCAGAACAAAAGGTATTAAAAAGCAAATGTCTAATGTGTTCTATGTCGAAAACCGGACAAATGGCAAAGAAACTGCTCAAATTACACACCCAACCAAATATACATTACTCGAATATACTACCTACCAATAATCGACCCCTACCATTGATGTCACCTCGAAATCGGAATGGGGGAAGAATGATACCGCTAGAATACAGCGAGACAGGGAGTAAACATAAAATCACCATGCCAGAGGAGAAACACATTTTTTCCCTGGACCTCTCATAGAGTGGCAATATCGAGAGGAAAACATATTAGCGAAACAGATGCCCTGTGAAACCATGGTGAATAATGGAAAAGTGACAAACATGTTAGTTTTTTCTTTTCTTTTCTATAATCCAACTACTCACTCTCGGTCATAGGCCGAGAGCCTGTACATTCAACCGTTATGAACGGTAAAGGCTGTGAGGTCTCGTTCCAGTCTATGGGGTGAGACATGTGAAGCACTTTTAGCTGCAACCAGCTCCTGCACTCTTGCCTTTGCAGGATGCATGGGGCTTAGTTGCTCACCTATGGCTTGAAGCAGCCCCATCTCTGAAGCTGCCTCGCTCCAGTGCTTTACTGCCTCACTTCCTAGACTCTTCCCCTCACTCTCAAAACGCAGCCTTTAACCCTTTTGGGGAGAACTGAGACTGCTGGTACAGTGGAAGGGAATAAAGTTCACCACGGATGTTTGTGTACTATCGGTGTAATCAAGTAGTGGTGTGGAGTGGACGGATACTTGGGAATAAACCTGATGAATCAACTGGGGGTAACTGTTCAATGCAGCAAGAAACAAATTACCACCCGCTTACGACCCCAGTTAATAGATACTACGGGAAAATTTTCTCTACCTCCAAAGACATGGAAAATAGTGGAAATTTCCTAGTTCGATGAGATAACGGAAGGCATATGTGAACCAGACCGCCAGATCAAAGGTTGGATATCGCCCACACTAATTACCCTGAGACAGAGAAAAATTGTGGTTTCAAATTTTGGGGAGACCACTATTAACTACCAGAAGGGAAGACTCTTAGGTCAGATTGCACTTGCTCAACTTACAAGAATTGAAACAAATAGGCAAATCAATCTACCAGAAATCCAGAAACAGTTAACCTCGATTCAAGCCACCAATTTGCAAGAATTACTGTGGGAATATCATGATGTGTTCGCTCAAGACGAGGAGGATCATGGATTAGCGAAAACTCGTCACCAACATGAAATACACACACAGGGACCACCTATTAGACAACCCTATAGACGAAAAAACCTGATTATGAGACAAAGAGAGAAAGAACACGCCGAAGAAATTATTAAACAAGGGATAGTGGTAGAATCACATAGTCCTTGGTCATCACCGGTAGTTCTGGTAAAGAAGAAAGACGGGTCTACCAGATTCTGTGTTGATTATAGGAAGCTAAATGATGTCACCATTAAAGACGCTCAACCTTTACCTCGCATAGATGACTCGCTGGAGCCACTGAATGGATCTACTTTGTTTTCCACTCTGGATTTACAAAGCTGATACTAGCAAGTACCAGTCAAGCCAGAGGATCAAGAGAAAACCGCATTTGCCACTAGCGAAGGGAAACTATACCAATTTACAGTGCTGCCTTTTGTGGTTTGTAATGGACCAGCTAGCTTTACTAGGGTTATGGATGAAGTGCTACGGGGACTGACCTGGCAAACCTGTCTGGCCTACTTGGACGACATTATAATTTTCTCGAGCAGTTGGGGGCAGCATATTGACCGACTGCGGATAGTATTAGACAGAATTCATGAGGCTGGACTTAAACATAAACCATCTAAATGCCAGTTGGAAGCATGTGAGGTGGCGTATTTAGGCCATGTCGTGTCTAATAGAGGAATTCAACCAGACCCACTTAAGGTGAGAGCTATCGCAGATATTTCTCCACCTACTACTGTTAGGGAAGTTAGAGCCCTTTTGGGGATGGCTTATCTTACTACCGGAAATTTATACTCAATTTTTCCAAGATCGCTAAACCCTTGAATATATGACTGGAAAAAGGGACAAAATTCGACTGTGACCAGATTGTCAAATAGCCTTTGAAACTTTAAAGGAGAAACTTACCTCAAACCCAATAGTTTGCCACCCCGACTTTACTAAACCTTTCCTACTATACACTGATGCCTCTGATGAAGGGCTAGGTGCAGTATTGGCACAACAAGTAGAAATCAAAGACAGCATTGTAGCCTGTGGTAGTCAGACTTTGCATAAAGCTGATAAAAATTACAGCGCTACAAAAAAGAATGTCTAGCATTAGTGTGGGCATTGCAATATTTCCAACCATATATAGCTGGGGTGCACTTTGAAGTTATTACTGACCATCATAGTTTACAGTGGCTGAGAAAGATGAAAACTGAGGATGGTCTATTTGTGAGATGGAAAGGTATCCTGGAGGAATTCTTGTTTGATGTCGAACATCGGCCAGGCAAAAAATATAAGAACGCAGATGGATTGTCGAGGTTACCCATAGCCAACATATAAACATCCAACACACAAAAAGAAAAGGGAAGTCCGCGGCTCGCTAAAACGAGTAAAGCTGAGAATCACCATGATACAGGGGCCTGGAGGGACTCTAAAGATCGGGTTATTTTGGAGATGAGAAGGACAAGCCCATGATTGAAATAATGCACATACGAGAGGGGTAGGGTGCTCACCTTGGGCAGTCCAGAATTCTCCGGCAGTTTAATGAAAGATATTAAACCCCCCGGGTTGATCAGATAGTTTAAGAAGTGGCCCAGAGTTGCTTAGGATGCCAGCGAGGGACAGATGGGCATGGACCTAGACAACAAGCATGACATATCATTGCAGGGAGATCCTGGGAGAAATTATCTGTAGACATTATTGGACCCTTACCCCGGAAGAGAAAGAAGAGGTATATAATAACCTGTGTGGAAGTATTTTTAATGTACACCATTACCTGTGCCATCTCGGACAGGAGTACTGAAACCGTAGTAGGCTGTATACTGGACAAAGTTATTTTCCTGTATGGTATCCCTGATTATATATTGAGTGATCGAGGCAGAGAATTTAACAATGAAATCGGGTACCACCTGGGAGACACCTTAGGTTACCAGATCAAACATGCCGCACCATACTGGCCACAAGGGAACGCTGTATGTGAAAGAAATCACCGACTACTTGAAAATTGTGTGAGGGCTAGCCTGAGTTCAAAAGGGGGCGAGATAAACTGAGAATGGCCAGAATTGCTACCAGAGATAATCTGGGGGGTTAACACCACGGTCTGTAAAACTACCGGATATTCTCCCTATGAAATTATTTTCGGTTATACTTCAAAGCTCCCCCTGGAACGGCTGTTGCCCTACACCACCAAGAATATAATATATTCTAGACCTAAACATTACTACCAAGACAAGGAAGAGAGATGCAAAGAGATACAAACACACATATCTCGCCGACAACCAAACATACCAACTCTAGAAAACCTGTATTACAAAGGGGAATATATCCTAGTAAAAAGACTCCCAAGATAAATATAAGGGTCCCTTCCGAGTTGTAGAGTTTAACAAACTGTATTGAATCTGGTACTTACATGATGAGTAAATTGCATCAGTTACACATATTCGCTACACTAAGAGGTATGAAGGACCTCTCCCTCCTGAATTAGATGAATTGGGCAGTAGTGAAGAGAGTGACGAAGAGACAGGAGTAAAATCTGATACGAGCGAGGGAAGAAGGTAATAACTCAATTTGAACCTTCCCAGATTGAAGATAGTTACCAATGGCCCTCAACTTTCTGTTAATCCTGTAAAAAGGGGGAACATTATTCAGAATCTGGCACTAGAACAGACTTATCGGTAGACTAGAGAGAACCCGAGTGGACTGAGACAGACTGGGAAGAAGAAACCAGAAAGCCTCGTAGTCCCGGTAAATCTACGGACTGAGAAAAGATAAGTTCAAAACAGAGTGCAGATTATGATTTTTCAGATGACATTATTGAAATAGAAAGTAAGGGGAGGGGAACAGACCTTTTAACCTATCCGCGGCGAGACTCCGATTCGTTAAACGTTGTGTGGGGCGAAGCTATTGCATTAATATCTGACAAAAATCGTCATTATCTGATAAATATCGTTATTACTTATTCATATGCGTCTATTTTATGTTTAATATGAAGATAGTTACATATTACAACAATAAAACAAGTGGAAATAGTATTTGGGGGTGACAAACATGAAATACTGCCGAGCGGCTTATTCATGGAGTTGACAGAGAGCGAAACTGCACCCTCCCTTCACAAGCTCTCGAGCGAGACTGGAGGTAGTGCGGGCTAGTCTCTCTCTCTTTCCTCCCTCCACACCCCTCCCTTTCGACCTTGAAACCAGGTAGGGAGTTTTGCGCCGTAAATAAACCGATAATCACAGGAATAAGAGACAAATTTGTGATAATTGAGGAGGGAAGGGGGGGAGGGGGGAATTTGGACACATGTGGAGGACTGATGCGATGTATGAAGAGGAATTATCTCGCATATTTACAAATTCCTTTGTTTTGAGTGACAGTGGGATGTTTGGAAAGGCTTTTTTTAGGACATGGCTCATATGAGGACGCTCGCCCTCCTAGGGTTCAGACTCAAATGAGGACGCTCGCCGTTTAGGGGTTAAATGAGCGAGGTGAATCAGAGGTGAGAAGTCAAGATAACATAGATAACCAGAGCATAAATCCTAGGTCTCATCTGGCCGAGTCAAATCGGTCACCGGTAGGCAAAGAAACCAATAATAATAGAAAAGACGAGTCTCGAGAAAACTGTAAAAACCCTATCAACACTAATCGATCAGAGACAATTACCCGCAGTGGCCGTGTCAGTCGTCCATCAATCAGATAACTAGAACCGGACATAAAAGGGGCATATGTAGAGAATCAGTGACAGTCCAAATGCAATATGTCTCTCCTAGAAACCCCAAGTACAAGCTCCATCGCCTTGTAGCGATTGTGAGCTGAAAGGAGCAGAGAGTGCAGTCCATCCGGACGTTGCAAGAGCTTCTCACACAACCTGATGTGATGTTGCTAGCCAGGACGGCACTACCCAGCGAAGCCCACCACTGTCCAGAATAGTCCAAAATGGTGAACAAATAGAGTGGAGAGAAGAAGAGAGGGACTACGTGGGTAGGATACTGCGGTGACCAGGTGTTCGCCTTAAAAGAGAAGAGGGTGGTTAAGAAAGAATTCCAAGAGCCAATCAGCAGGTAGAATTCTCTCATGTATGTCACGGAAATACTCAGTAAACTAGTCACTTTGGCAGCCCGAGCGTCTCCACCAATCACAGACGCTCCCTGTCGCCTGTCACCCTGCCCGTACAGCCGCCTCAAAAATGCCTGAGTTATAACTCGCTTTCGTTTAACACCCTTATCATATATCCTGGCAAAAAGTGTTCCAACTCCATGGTGCCAACCTCATAATCATGTCAGCCACTTAAAAATGTGGGAAACACCTTGCCGGGGCATTATTATGGCAAAGTTAAAGAAGATGAGAGAGTGCGGGAACCTCAAAGCTTGCGCGCGTGCCCTGGTGACACATCTGGTGGCGCATCTCGGCCAATCAGTGCCCAGTATGACGTGAGGGGCGAGTAGTTAAGGAGGGGGTGGGGGGAGGGGGGGGGGGCGTGGCTGGCGTAGTAACACGGAGAAAAGGGACAGCCTATTCAACAACTATCTAAAGGCACCACCTACCCACTTATCCTTCACAACCACCATGGGGGGGATAAAGGAAGAAATAAAACCTGGCCAGTTGAGCGTATTGGAGGCAACCTACCACCAGAGCAAAGAGAAATTAAACCACTCTGCCGCTGCCCAGATTCACCTGAAATACCCGGTAGCATGCGGCCACATTGCACGCATTCACACCATTACTCAAGCGGTCCAGAATAGAAACCAGGTGGTGGATGGGACCGAGAGCTTCCACCGAGTGTATTGGCCAGCCTTGAAGTGGTTGGAGTTGGGTGAAGCAGACAGAAGCTGAAATATATCAATATTTATATTTATAGACCCTCACTGGCCCGCAGAATCTTATTGACAGACTAGCGTAAGTCCTTTCACATAGATGTGTCCTCTTAGACCACCTTTTCAAAGAAATTATGCAATAAACTACAAAGAGTTGGTGTATATTGTTTATTGGTTAGCATAGCGAAAGCTATTTAGTCAGCAAGAGTGATAGGATCTTATAGTGAGATCAAAGATAGTTAAACGTAGGTTTATATTACTGAAGAGTTTTTGAATAGTTAATTGTATCTTATATAAACGATGGATTAGGGACGTATGTGCCCAGCTATAGAGGAAGCCAGTTTTAAGTAATTGATGATGGATGAGGGACGTATGTGCCCAGCTATAGAGGAAGCCAGTTTTAAGTAATTGATGATGGATGAGGGACGTATGTGCCCAGCTATCAGAGTCTTAATCAGTCGAGTGGACTGCTGAGAATCTTACTCAAACTGAGAAGTAGGCAGTAACATAAAAATACCTGCAACCTATGCGGACTTGAATTGTAGGGATTGTGATTGTAGAGTGTAGCTGGAGTATTGGATTGGAAAGGGCAATCAAGCCTCCTAATTGGAAATATTTCTGTTATAAGGAAGATATATTATCATTATAGATATAACCTCGTTGAAAGCATGTTATTGATCGTGCGTGATATATATTATATGAAATAAGGATGCACCTTATCAACATAGTTTCTTTTGATTTGATTAATAGTAATTGAGCCTTGAGACCGAAGGCGAAGTAGGTCAAACTCTGAATAGTGATCGTACAGATAGGTTGTAATAGGAACTTAAAAACTCTGAAGGACAATATTTACTGTATTATCGTAAATATTCAAACCCTTCCAGTTTGAACGTATTTCGGCCCGGATTGAGAAACACTAGCTATGAGGAATATTGATTGCCTTTGAAATTACTTAATATAGTACATACTTCCGAACAACTGTCGAATTATTCCAACCCTATTAGTATATGTTCATATTCATATATATTCATATATATATTCATATATTCATATCTTACTAACTCTTGGTCATCCTCCTTTCGGGACTTCGGTGAGACTTTTTCTATTGCACTAGACATATCGAAAGCCTTCGATAGAGTCTGGCATAAATCTTTAATTTCTAAACTACCCTCCTTCGGTTTCTATCCCTCCATCTGTGCCTTTGTCTCTAATTTCCTTTCCGGCCGTTCCATAGCCGCGGTTGTGGACGGCCATTGTTCACTTCCTCACCCTATAAACTCCGGTGTTCCTCAGGGCTCTGTCCTATCTCCTATTCTCTTTCTAATTTTTATAAATGATCTCCTTAACTGTACCTTAATTCCCATCCATTCATACGCAGACGACTCAACCTTACACTACTCCATTAGTTTTTCAGAACGCCCCAGCCAGCAATCTCTCAACAACAAACGTAATGAAGCCATAGAACTCTTAAATTCTGATCTAAATACAATTTCCAATTGGGGCAGAGAAAACCTTGTTAACTTTAATGCTTCCAAAACCCAATTTCTCCATCTATCTACCCGTCAGGATCTCCCAGAGGACTATCCCTTATTCTTCAACAATACAAAAATCAACCCTTCATCTTCTCTCAATATTCTTGGTGTCTCTTTTTCTTCTGCTCTCATTTGGAAGGACCATATTACCAGTCTTGCTAAGGCAGCCTCCCAGAAGCTGGGTGTGCTCAACCGCCTTAGGGGGTTCTTTTCCCCTGCACAGCTTCTTGCTCTGTACAGGGGCATAGTGCGCCCTTGTATTGAGTATTGTTCACATGTGTGGGGAGGTTCCTCTCACACCGCTCTCCTAGACAAAGTTGAAAGGAAGGGCTTTCGTATCATTAACTCCCGTCCACTCACCAACTCTCTGCAATCTCTCTCTCTCCGCCGCAATGTTGCATCTCTCTCGCTATTCTATCGCTACTATAATAATCAGTGTTCCTCAGAGCTATCCCAGTGCATACCACCTCCTTTACGTAGGGCACGTGGTACCCGTCTTGCAACTCAATCCCACCCCTACTCTGTGCAACTCTCCAACCCAAGAGTGAAACGTTACTCTCAAACTTTCTTCTACTCAACAGCTGAGCTCTGGAACTCTCTCCCAGAATCAGTCTTTCCCTCTTCCTATGACTTAAATTGCTTCAAACTCCGTGTGTCCAGGCATTTTGGCTCGAACGTCCCTTGATTTTGGCCCTGTCACTCTTTCAACTATGGGGGAGGCACTCGCTATAGGCAGTTATGCCTTTTGCCTCCCTCAATCACATAGAAAAAAAAAAAAAAAAAAAAAATGTAATTTCTAAATTATATACTACAATTAGCAAAGTCAATAAGTCGCCTACATTCAGCATTGGCAGTTCTCGCTTCCCAGTATATTAGGCAATAAAGGTAATTATTTTAATAGCATTGGGAATAAGCTTATCCTATAATAAATGGGTGAAAGCTATTCCAGATGCAAAGGGAATCTGAATTATGTACACATTTTCATACATGCAGAATTCATGATAACCATATAGATATTCCAATTCATGATAACCATATAGATATTCCAATTCATGATAACCATATAGATATTCCAATTCATGATAACCATATAGATATTCCAATTCATGATAACCATATAGATATTCCAATTCATGATAACCATATAGATATTCCAATTCATGATAACCATATAGATATTCCAATTCATGATAACCATATAGATATTCCAATTCATGATAACCATATAGATATTCCAATTCATGATAACCATATAGATATTCCAATTCATGATAACCATATAGATATTCCAATTCATGATAACCATATAGATATTCCAATTCATGATAACCATATAGATATTCCAATTCATGATAACCATATAGATATTCCAATTCATGATAACCATATAGATATTCCAATTTCTCATTTCTCAAGTTGAAGAAGTGGTGTTGTTTTATTAACGAGAAAGTTTAATTTGTCTAAAGGAAGAAGGTCTATAGTGACGAGACCATTCTCTGCATTGCTGAGGGCATTTGTAAGGTTATTGTAATCAAATTCCAATTTTATAAAGGCGATGAAGATATTATCAACGTGTATGGATATTATCAACGTGTATGGATATTATCAACGTGTATGGATATTATCAACGTGTATGGATATTTCTATCATCTTCTCTAAGAAGAAACCTTGAGCAAAGATCTTGTTAACCGTATTTTCCGCTTGAGTCATAAACGTCTATAGGTTATTCACATGGTTCGTTATTGTATTTACAGTTTCTACAGTACATCCATGTTGAAAATTCTATTTTGGCTACTAAAGGTACCTGCCATGACATCTAATCTATCTGAAAGAGCATTAATGACACTAGAGCTGGCGGTACTGAATAGACTACTTTGGCGATAATCTCCAGCATCGATGAGACCTCGTTTAGCACGTCGATGCTGAGGTGTGTTCAGGTCCTGGGTGTATGTTTGAGTGTAATTGTTCTCTAGCGTGTTCTCGATAACCATTATCTTCCAGTTTGTTTGTTTCACAATGTTGTTGTAGTTCGCATAGGATTCGTGATCAGCTATTGTTGCTAGGGTTTTCTTTGTGGACCCAGTGCTAGATATAAGATCCACTAATGTAAGCAAGAGAATGCAAATGCTAATGTTCTCGAACCTTTCTCCAAATGTTCTAAGACTAAGTTAATTTGCCCTACCTGGTGGAAAATTACACCATGGAGCAGCACAGACTTTGACTATCGCATAGTAGGAATAGCATTTCGCTGCTTAAACTGCACTCGACTGTCTAATTAAACTGCACTCGACTGTCTAATTAAACTGCACTCGACTGTCTAATTAAACTGCACTCGACTGTCTAATTAAACTGCACTCGACTGTCTAATTAAACTGCACTCGACTGTCTAATTAAACTGCACTCGACTGTCTAATTAAACTGCACTCGACTGTCTAATTAAACTGCACTCGACTGTCTAATTAAACTGCACTCGACTGTCTAATTAAACTGCACTCGACTGTCTAATTAAACTGCACTCGACTGTCTAATTAAACTGCACTCGACTGTCTAATTAAACTGCACTCGACTGTCTAATTAAACTGCACTCGACTGTCTAATTAAACTGCACTCGACTGTCTAATTAAACTGCACTCGACTGTCCAATTAAACTGCACTCGACTGTCCAATTAAACTGCACTCGGCTGTCTAATTAAACTGCACTCGACTGTCTAATTAAACTGCACTCGACTGTCCAATTAAACTGCACTCGACTGTCCAATTAAACTGCACTCGACTGTCTAATTAAACTGCACTCGACTGTCTAATTAAACTGCACTCGACTGTCTAATTAAACTGCACTCGACTGTCTAATTAAACTGCACTCGACTGTCCAATTAAACAGCACTCGACTGTCCAATTAAACTGCACTCGACTGTCTAATTAAACTGCACTCGACTGTCTAATTAAACTGCACTCGACTGTCCAATTTCCCTCTGTTCTGTGAAAATTTAGAGAAGTCATGCTGACCTTGTGGACAACTTAGAGGACTGAATTTATTTGAGGTGGTAACCTTATATTCCTGTTTTGTCTTTTTCTCCTCCTTGCGTTTAACCTCTCTCCCAGTATAGCGAGGGTTACTAGCATGAACTGTGGCAAGATTATTAGCCTCTTCCTTAGTTGCTGCTTCACTTGTTGACTCCTTGACTGGTTGAAATTCTGTATTTGCTTGTCCCCATATGTATAACCTGTACTGAGGTTTGAAGGCCTAGCTTACACTCTCATATTGTTTTCACTTCTAAGACTTCATATTTCCTAATTTAACTATTCTATTTCTTATCTTCATTCAGAAACTTTGTTCAATAGCATTGTACTCTAAGAATCTCTTTGCTTTACCTGTTCCTTAATCCCTTCAACCTCCTTCATGAGTTTTCCTTTTATCTCACAAAAGACACAAAATGATGTTCGTTCTGTACTAAATTCTGACATCGTTTTGCCTGCCAGACTAAACTAAAGGTCTCTCCGAGGTCAGACAGTCCCAACAAGCTGCAGCTCCCACCTTAGCAGCACTATTGTCCTAAAGACACTGATATCCCGAAAGAAGTGACAGCAATAACCTGAATTCTTACTAAGCAATACTAGCGACTTTCAAACAGCCAGTCTCTAGAATCAAGTGATCAAGGAATATCACACTTATTTCAGTGATCAAACCTAGATATATTTATAGGCGTGGCAATCAACATGGCAGTAAAGCTCTCTCGCCTAAGAGTAGTCCAATCAGATTCACCAAAAATCATCACAAAAACTGGTCAAGCATTTCACATCAGGAGTGAGCTTTTGGGGCACTGTAGCCACACTCCATTTATCGGTCCCCATCGTCTGGGATTCCTTCAAGCTCAGTCTCTCACAACCTGGTGTTATTTATAGAGGTGTCCCACGCATTAGGTAGCAATAGCGTTCTTAATATTAAGAGTGTGTGTGTGTATATGTGTGTGTAAACAATAGGGAAAAGTGTTATAACTAGGCCTATAGGAATAGTTGGAGTAGATGTAGCTCGGATTCGTAGGAATGCCACCCCCTAGAAGACAGGCTAACCTTGTTTCTCCTACGAGAGAGAGAGAGAGAGAGCTCTAGCAATACAATGTCAATCAATGATTATATATATTCTCACAATGTTCCTACAATTCCTACAATTTTCCTGTTCTAATAATTTATCTGTTATTGAAATAAACAATACATTAGCGTTTATATTTGTCCAGCTATTACTCTTCCAACTTTGAGGGAGACACTTGTTACAGGCAACTTTGCCTTTCGTCTCCTTCATACACATAGAACAAAAGTACATGGAATTAAATGGGCAAACGCAGAACTACAGCGATCGAGTGGACAGCACGGTAACGTGTGAATCTGCCTGACTTGGGATCGATTCCAGCTAAGGCGGACATATTTGTTGAGTGTGGTAGTACGTCCTGATGGGCTTCAAGTGCTCGCTCCCGATCGGGGAACACCTCAACAACATATGCAGAGTGATAACAGACACACAAAGCCACTCCAACATCCTCCTCTCTCTCCAACACCACTTATCTTCTCTCAACACTCTTCGAAAAGTAGATACGAGGTGCCTTAAGTGGCTTATCTCTCAATATCGTCACCACACCTGATATAAACTTCAATTATAGCAAAGCGCAACACCAGTATATAAGTAAATAGAGCATGTATTGCTAATGGCAATAGTAAGGAACTAAAGACTCTAATTCTAAAGCATTTTAATTACCAAGTTTTTTTCTCAAATACACTCCCACTCCTTTTCACTCTCTTTCTTCATTCATAGATTTCGAGCTCCAATAACTCCTAATGCCTCCCTTGACAAACCCCCATCCTCTCTCTCTCTGTCTGTCTGTCTGTCTGTTATTAAGGTAAGGGTTGAGTCCCCCGCTTTAAACCTTATAATCACTACCACACCTCTGTTTCCGGCGCTACCATTGCCGCGGCAGCAGGTCTTGCTAATGCTCTTATTGATGTTTCTCTTGCTTTGATTAACGCCGCTGTTGTTCTTACTGCTGCTCTATACGCTGGCCACTGCTGCACACTAATGATTTACTCATACAAACGACTATATCATTTGTTTTCTATGTGAGTGAGGAAGACAAAAAGCATAACTGCCTGTAGCAAGTGCCTCCCCGAGAGTTGAAAGAGTGACAGGGCCAAAATCAATGGACGTTCGAGCCAAAATGCCTGGACACATGGAGTTTGAAGCAATTTAAGTCATAGGAGGAGGAAAAGACTGATTCTGGGAGAGAGTTCCAGAGCTCAGCTGTTGAACAGAAGAAAGACTGAGAGTAACGTTTCACTCTTGGATTGGAGAGTTGCACAGAGTAGGGGTGGGATTGTGTTGCAAGATGGGTACTATGTACTCTACGTAGAGGAGGTAGTATACACTGGAGGAGCTCTGAGGAACACTGATTATTGTCGTAGCGATAGAATAGCGAGAGAGAGGCAACATTGCGGCGAAGAGAGAGGGTTTGCACCCCTCTCACCTAGTGGGTGGGAATTAATGATACAAAAGGCCTTCCTTTCTACTTTGTCTAGGAGTGCGGTGTGAGAGGATCCTCCCCACACATGTGAACAATACTCAATACAAGGATGCACTGTGCCCCTGTACAGAGCAAGAAGCTGCAGAGGGGTAAACAAAAAAATTAGGAGGTTGAGCACACCCAGCTTCTGGGAGGCTGCCTTAGCAAGACTTGTAATATGGTCCATTCGAGATGTAGATTTCCGAGAAGGGAGAGATGGATAGAATGTATTCCACTTTAGAGTTTAGATAGTCAAATAATTTTGGAAAGTCGGTAGAGTTAGGGGAAAGATAGACAGCACAGAAATATTTAGTATGAGAATGACAAGATAGTTTGAGCCATTAAGTTGAGAATTCAGAGGAGTTGAAATCGGGAACACGAAAGCAAGTGAGTTTGTTGTGCACGTATGCACAACATCTGCCTTTGGCTTTGAAACAAGAATAGAGAAAGTAGGATGATACAGAGAAGGGGTGGGTGGCAGTTGCCTCAGACACCTGGGTTTCAGTGAGGAAAAGAAGATCAGGTTTGGAGGAGGAAAGATGGTGTTCAACTGAGTGAAAATTAGAGGAAAGGGTGCGAATATTGCAAAAGTTGATAGTAAGAGTGACAGGCCATAGTCCAGAGAATTTAGAGGGGTTGTCAGGAGAAGGTCGGGCGGGTGTGGGGGCATTTATGGTCTCCCCCCCCCCCCCCCCAGGCTTGGTGACTGTTCATCATCATGTTAAACAAACACAAAATTGTGGAAGCTGGCTGGACTACTCTCAGTGTAAGTAAGGCACAAAGGGAATCAGTAAGAGAGGCCAAGCAAATGAAACATGAGTTCCAGCGATTCCTTATCAAATACCTACAGACTCTCCTGGGTATATATATCCAAGAAAGGCTGCAGGTATTTGGAAAGGAGTCGCTGGAACTCCTGTTTCATTTGCTTGGTCTCTCTTACTGATTCCCTTTGTGCCTCACTTACACTGAGAGAAGTCCAGCCAGCTATATACCGGTATATATATATATATATATATATATTCATTCAGTTTCACTGAATGAAACAAAGATGAAAGGAGAGGGAGAAGTGGATTTTGGAAACGTGATAGGTAGAAAGTCTGGAGTAGACAAGGGAGTCAGGGGGAAAGAAGGAGTAGCTATTATTGTGAAGGAGGAGTTGAGAGAGTTTATAAAAGAGTGGAAAGAGGTATCATCAAGGCTAATGTGGGTGAGAATGCGGATTAAGGGTGAAAGGTGGGTTTTTGTAAGTGCGTATGGGCCAGGAAGTGAAAGAGAGTTAGACGAGGTAGAGGGTTTCTGGGAGGATTTGAGAGATTGTCTACAAGGGTTTGATGAAAATGAAAATGTTATAGTTTTAGGGGACCTAAATGCTAGGGTAGGAAATGAGCCTGTTGAGGGAGTCATCGGTAGTTTTGGTGTGGATGGTGTAAACGAGAGTGGAGAAAGACTGAAAAATGTATGTCAAGAGTGTAGATTGAGTGTAGGTAATACGTTCTTCAAAAAAAGGCGTATACACAAGTACACCTGGCATAGACTTGTGAGGGGAGAGATTGTAGAGAGGGCATTGATGGATTATGTGCTGGTGACAAGGGAAAGATTGTGTAGACTGCTGGATGTGAATGTGATGAGAGGTGAGGCGGAGGGTATGTCAGATCATTACCTGGTGGAGGGAAAGCTAAGAGTTAAGAGTTACAGGAGAATAAGAGACAAGCGTGAAGTAAGAGAGGTAATAAAAGTTAGTGAGTTAGAGAAGAGTGAAAAAGAGAGGGAGTACAAGGAAAGACTATATGAAAAGTGGATGGAAGTGAGAGAGATGGAAGATAGAGAAGTAGAGGTTGAATGGCAACAGTTTAAGGAAGGAGTGAAAGCAAGTGCAGAGGTAGTATGCGGCAAAAGGAAAGTAGGAGGCAGAGGTATCAGGAAGGGAAGCGAGTGGTGGAATGATACGGTGAGAAAGGCAGTTGAGGAGAAGAGACAGTGTTTTGAGAGGGTTTTACAGGATGGTAGTGTTGAGGTATGGGAGAGGTACAAGGAGAAAAGGAGAGAGGCAAAACGAAAAATTAGAGAAGCGAAAAAAGATGCAAACGAAAGGTGGGGTCAAAGGCTGAGTGTGAATTTTGAAGAACGAAAGAAGATGTTCTGGAAGGAGGTAAATAAAGTAAGGAAAGGAGGACAAAAGAGGGAAGAGTCAGTGAAAGATGAAAATGGAGAATTACTAGTGGAACCAGTTGAAGTGAGGAAAAGATATGCCGAGTATTTTGAATCTTTCTTAAATACAAGAGATGGAAGAGAAGCAGTGATTGAAGCAGAGGTGGATGGAGATAGGTTACCCAGGCCACCCAGGTGGCAGGGAATGAATGAAAGGATTGAGGAAAATGAGGTGAAAGAAGCAGTGAAACAAATGAGAGCGGGAAAAGCAGAAGGTTTGGATGGTATTGCTGTGGAGTGTATAAAGAAGGGTGGAGATGTGATAATAGATTGGTTGGTGAGACTTTTCAATGTGTGCTTTGCTGTGTCAATGGTACCAATAGACTGAAAGAGTGCATGTATTGTGCCGTTGTACAAGGGGAAGGGAGATCGGCAGGAGTGTTCAAGTTATAGAGGTATTAGTTTATTGTCAGTGGTTGGAAAGCTGTATGGCAGGGTGTTGATAGAGAGGATAATAAAGTGTACGGAAGTTGCAATAGGAGAAGAACAGTGCTGTTTTAGGAGGGGAAGAGGGTGCGTGGTTCAGATGTTTGCTGTAAGACAGTTATGCGAGAAGTATTTAGAGAAGCATAAGGAGATATTTTGGGCTTTTATGGACTTGGAAAAAGCGTATGATCGTGTGGACCGTGAAGCAATGTGGAAGGTGTTAAGGATCTATGAAATAGGAGGAAATTTGTTAGAAGCAGTTAAGAGTTTTTATGAAGGGAGCAGAGCATGTGTGAGAGTAGGAAATGGTGAGTTGAGTGAATGGTTTGAGGTAAAGGTAGGTTTGCGACAGGGTTGTGTAATGTCACCATGGCTGTTTAATATGTTTATGGATGGTGTGGTAAGGGAGGTGAAAAGGAGAACTATGGGAAGAGGATTGGGTTTAGTAGGAAAAAATGGTAAAGATTGGGAGTTGAATCAGTTGCTGTTCGCTGATGACACAGCATTGGTGGCGGATTCTGATGAGAAACTGCAGCGGGTAGTCAAAGAGTTTGGTGTGGTTTGTGGAAGGAGGAAACTGAAGGTGAATGTTAATAAAAGTAAAGTAATGGTGTGTAATAGGGGAGAGCATAGGGTGAATCTAGATGTGAGGCTGGATGGGGAAATATTGGAACAAGTAGAGTGTTTTAAATATCTAGGAGGAACGAGTGGAGCAGGAGTGGAGGTATGGAAGTGGAGGTAAAACAGAGAGTGTGTGAAGGAAGGAAGGCTTTCGGAGCAATGGGAAGTATGTGGAAGACGAGAAATCTCGGAGTGAAAGTAAAAAGTGCACTGAATCAAGGAGTTGTTGTGCCAACAGTGATGTATGGGGCTGAGACATGGGCTCTGAAGAAAAAGGAGAAAAGAGGGCTGGATGTGATGGAGATGAGCTGCTTGAGGAGTATGTGTGGAGTTACTCGTAGAGACAGATTGAGGAATGAAGAGATACGTAGGAGAGTGGGGCAGCAGGAACATTTGTCAGCCAGAGTGGACAGAAGGGTGCTGAGCTGGTATGGTCATGTTGAACGAATGGGAGATGAAAGGCTTACAAAGAGAATATGTGAGTCAGGTACAAGGGGAGATAGAAGGGCAGGAAGACCCCCATTGAGATGGAGTGACTGTGTAAGAAAAGCTTTGGATGATAGAGGAATGACTATAGATCAGGCAGGGGAAGTGGTGGTGGACAGGAGTGCATGGAGAATGCTTGTGGATAGTTGAGTGAACACGTGGTCGGCTTGTGGCTTTGGCTCCGCTGCATGTCTGCGTGCCGAGATCGGAACCTCTCCGGGTGGTCGGGGGCCGGGGGAGTGCTGGAGCGACCTTGGTGACCCTGGTCTCTGGGTCTTCTCCTGGGTGACCTGGATGTGTGTGAGTTTGTGCTTTTTATCTGTGTTTATTTGTTGTTTTATGTTGTTTTTGTGTTTTCCGTGTTCTTGCTCTGTCTTGAGTCGGCTACCCCCAAAATGGGGATTGGGCCTGAGCATATAGATAGATAGATAGATAGATATATATATATATATATGTATATATATATATATATATATATATATAGATATATATATATATATATATATATATATATATATATATATATATATATATACATATACAGTATATATATACAGTATATATATATATATATATATATATATATATATATATATATATATATAATTATATATAAAGTAATTTTGTTTTCTGGAACCTACTAGCCATCTTTAAATCAAGAACATCTATTGAAGGATTTTAACGACTTAGTATTTTAATTGAAGCATTCATCTTACCAATTGTTATGTTAGAACCGCCAGATGGGATAATTCATTATAGGAGCCGGACTCATCGAGGCATTTACCACCACCAATATAGCTGGTAAAGTCGATGATTACACAATTGTGTCATCTATAATTAATCCACGATTATTTATCCATTAATTTGATTCCCTATCTTCCCATTCCATTACCATTTTCGTGATGAATATGAAATTTATGATGATCATCGTTTGGTGGTATATGGGACTGGTATAGTATGACTGGATGGCAACTTTGATAAATCTAGGCCCTGAATTCATCTCTCACTTCTCGTACAACTCGGGGAAGAAAGCCATGTAAGCCAGACGACTTGAACACATTTATCTTACCTATTCCTCTTGCTACCTCCTCTGTGGCACATCTAATTCTGCTAAGAGCTTCACCCTCATCCAATGGCATGTCCCTTGTAAATACTGAAGCAAAATAGTCGTGATTTAGCTATCTCATTGTAAGAGGTTTGTTGTTGCCCTGTTAGATCCAAAGCTAATTTTGAATGGCTCCCTACTGTTTATATAGCTGAAGAACTGCTTAGGACTCTCTTTGCAGAGGGCTGCAATCCTGAGTTCTTCATTCCACTTTGCTTCCTTTATAAATTATTTCACTCTTATACACACAGTTTTGAAGGTATCTAGATATCTTTGGTCCTGACTTCTTTTGGCCTTTCTGTATGCAACCTTTTTCTTTCAAATTGTTGAAACCATGAACGGTGAGAACACTCTTAAGAGGTTGTGGTGGGCAAGGGCGAGGAACCTCTTAAGAGGTAAGGCCTAAAAAAAGCCTTTTAAAAGGGCCCAGTAGCACTTAAAACAACAGAAATGGTGTTTAAGTGAGATAATGCCCCTCCATACCTTCTATCACTCCTCCACATGTGTCAAAATCCCCTCCTTGCCCCCTTTCTCCCCCCCCCCCCCGCCTGTTCAATTATCACCAATTTTCCCTCTTATTCCCTTATTTGTTGGTTTATTTTTGTGCCAATATCTCCAAGCCGGTTCTAGGGTGTGGTCATGTGACTAGCGAGTGTGTTGCGTAAGGGAGAGTTTGAGTGAGTGACTCAGTCAGGCTTCAGGCCTCGCGAGGGGAGGGTGTACGTGCCGCCTGCCTCAGATTTCATGAATGACCGGTCGGCAATAATTCGCGATTTTGACCATCCAAACACTATTCCCACTTGTTTTATTGTTGTTACATATTACTATCTTCATATTAAACGTAAAATAGGCGCATATGAATAAGTAATAAGGATATTTATCGTATAATGACGACTTTAGGTAGGAATGGGGCCTAATATCGTCGCCTGGCGGTAGGGTGTCCATTACACACAGCTCGCATTTAAGGGGTTTTAACCATTTTGGCTGAGGTGAGCCTGATTTGATAAGCTTAGTAGGAACGAATGCAGCTTGTGGATCCATATACTGCTCTTTGAATGAGCACCAAATGGCATTAACAGCCTCACCCACAAGTTTGATCTGGGATAAGCTTCCCCGAAGACCTTCAAAATTTGCTGACAAAAATCTAGTCACTTACTCTGAGGACTGGCAGGTCTGCTGCAAGAGGTGCGAAGAGAGAACCTAACTAGATTGTGGTCACTACCTCCGAGTGATTCCTCAACAGATAAGCTGGCCACACTGTCTTGTTCTATGGTGAACACAAGATCTAGTATACCTCTATACTGGAATCAAGTTAACCTGACGGAGAAGCCCCTCCCCCATTCCTATCCTCGCAAATTTTCCATGCAATCCAAACGAATAATTGGCTGCCCCCCAGCCAATCATTCGTTAATATATGAGGCTATCTGTTTAGATATATCTTTTTTATTTCTTAAATTTATTTTACATTGTAAAAGTACAATCAATTGTAAAGATTAAGTGTTGATCAATAATGATATCCGAACTCAGAGACGTAAGAAATTATACATTAAATATATTATTTACATGTATATTTTAAAGAAAACAGGGATAGATTACAGAAAAATATATCAATATCGACTTTGTTCATCATTAGCCAATGGGAGCTTTGAAGTCACCGCAGGCGTACTTAGCAGAAACTAGAATTGCTGTTTTTTTTGTTAATGATACTTTGTTTTAACAAACAATATCTTCACAACAATGATATACATTGTTTTGTAAAATAGCCCATTAAAGGTAGAATAGTTAGTATAAGCTACTGGTATTGTTTAAAGTTGCAATACAATTATGCTTATATGAATAGTGAGTATAAGACGAAATACGCACAATAATAGGTTAATAACTTTTGTATTATTTTCAGATTTGTTCTACAATTGAAAACACTTCTATGAAGTAGATTAATATGTGCAGAACACAACAATGTTTTCAAAAGTACTGTAAGTGTATTATTTTCCAATATATCGAAAATGTTATGTATCTTATTCAGTTAGAGCAGGTTATCCATTATAATTTCACATCACGCACTACCAATGAAGGCTATATTGAAAGGTTGGTATATCACGAAATAAGAAACTTACAACAATTTTGAAAACATCATCGTCTTCTAAACACATGTATCTACTTAATGCAAGTTTGTTTTTTTCATTCTGGAGATTGTTATGCAATGCGAGGTAAAATAATCAAATAAATAAAAATAAGTACAATGGTGATAGGGTTAATATGCGTGTTTTGGTTAGTTCGTGTGAGTGGAGAATGCATCATCTCACGTGTTAGCTTCCTGTATGGAGACGGTGCCGCTCTGTCTGGCTTGATCGCGAGCGTGTCGAACTTTCTGGATACCGGGACCTGGCCTATTTATAAGCGAGAGACGCTGCCTGTCACTAGGACTCCAGATTCAACTTGACCAGCTGTTAGCATCACATCTCGGCCTCTCTTGCCTGTACATAGTTACCTTTATACCTAGTGTAGTGAATCAATTATCATCTCTCCTGGCTACCATCAAAAGATAAAGCAGTCTGCATCCTTACCTGTGATCAAAGAGTTGAGTATAAGTGTGTCACCTATTATAGCCTACTTAATATTCTGTGACATTTTGTGTACTAGTTATAAGTTAATAATTAATTATCATTGAGTTTTCTGTGAATTAATATAATGTTTCTGTCTCCTCTTGATTGCTTTAATTATTAGTGTAAAACATTACATCAATTTGTGTTAAGTTTCCAAGTTTGTGAATTTGATCAATTTAATTTAGTAGTAGCTTATTATTGTATTTTCCGAAGGAATATTTTCTCAAGTGATATTTTGTATAGCTTGTTTCACATTCAAATAACTATTTATGACTTTAATTGCTTTTATTAACGTTCTGTGCATTTTCTTAAGTTATTAACACTTAAAGAGCGGGGCCCGACTTAAATCTGTATCTAAAAAGCAGCAAGTTAGGAGCATTATTAAGGCTTTTAAAGGGTTAAAATCGAGTGCAAATGGCCGGGAGAGCAGCAGGCCACACGGCTGACACCCAGGGCTTACCGCCGCCCACTGACTCACGCTCCCTCTGTTCTCGAGAGGCCGGCAGTGTAGCCAGTAGTGAGTGTAGCTGGAAAAAATATGCTGCTATACACTAAACTCCCATGTTGGTGGTACCACTGCATCAAAACGTTGAGTGCTACGTAGCTCGTTCTGGTCTCATTTTGAAGCTTGTAGCGCCTAGTTTTTTGCTGAATACATTTCTTTTCATGCAGATACTTGATTGATCATTCAGGAGGGCCTGAATATGCCCAAAATAACCCAAAAAAACCCACTAGATGAGGGTTAAACATATATTAACCATTTCCAGTGATCTTGAGAAAACATTAATTCTTGTGTGATTTAGTTATTAAATATTGCATTGTTTCAGTAGGGGTATATACTTATCTATTTTTGATTTGCATATTGTTGGTGAATTATTCTTTTACTGTTAAGTCAAATCTCAGTGCATTTTATATTCTTATCTCGTCCTGAAGAGTCATTAATTTTATTTGTATGTTATAATACTTAATTTAATTAAACTAATAATGTTATCACTAGTTTCCTTGTACCTGGATTTTTCGAGTCGGAAGTAGACATTCGTTTTGAATTTTAATTTAGCCTATTGTTTGTGTCTTTTTCACCTCGTCCACAACATAACAAGATATTAAAATAATAATCGAAAAAATAAATAATAATAATAAGTGAATAAACAATTATTGTGCGTTATTCCATTTATACTCGTCATTATTCAATAAGTGTTTTTTATTGCATCTTTTAAAATACCAGTAGCTTTTTCTATACATTTTACGTGTAATGGCCTATTATACAAAGCAATGTATATAATAGTTGTGAAAATATTGTTTGTTAAAATAAAATATCAATATGAAAGGAAGCGTTTCTAATTACAGATTACACACACACACACACACACCTAAACTAATGATTGGCTGGGGGAGTGGGGGGTGGGGGGGCAGCCAATCATTTGTTTGGATTCCATAGATTCTATGCAAGGATAGAAATGGGGGAGGGGCTTCTCCGTCAGGTTAGCTTGGCTCGAGTATAGTAGGGTCGTTCACCAGCTAGATCAAAACGTTATCATTAAAGGTCGTTGCACACTGACACGACAGCCCCTTCAAGACTGGCACGAACACCCACGACACATACAAATCCTGTGTCTTGCCAAATTTACTAGAGATCGCGGCGAAAATGGCTGGCATCGTTAGAGTCGTATCTTTACAGTATCTCTACCGTATCTCTTCCGCATGACTTGATAAGACTCTAGCGATGCCGATACAGTGGAGAAACGAAAGCTACGAAGAAGATAGGAAAAGTCGTGCGAAGGGTACACGACTAGTCCACGAAAAAGATACGACCCAAAAGACTGGATACATCTCCGAAGAATCGTATTGACGCCGTATCGACGCCTTGAGACATGTAACCGGATTGAGGCTAGAGGCGCAGTTGCCAACACGACCGTTGCCAATTTTCCGCATAGAAGAAATATGGTCTGCACGAATGTAGGAAAAAAGGCACAGGAAAAAAAGGCACCGGAAATAAGGGTACTGGGAAAAAAGGCACAGGAAAAAATGGCATATTCTTCGGGGTAGGAAAAAATGGCATATTATGAAAATCTATCAAAATGTTTAATTAGCCAACTTTATTATCCAGGATTTATTCCAAAATGATTCATTATTCAAGAATTATATAATTTTCATATATTTGTTATATATATATATATATATATTGTACTTCCATAATTTGCATTAATTACACTATATTTCTATTTAACTTAACCTGCCCTAATGTGAGACCTCACTTGGACTGCTGTTCAGTGTTGGTGTCCCTATTATAGAATGGATATTGACTCTCTGGAGGAAGTCCAACGAAGAATGACGCAAATGATCCACATTGTTAGAAATTTATCATATGAGGAGAGGCTGATAACCCTTAGCTTGCATTCATTAGAAAGACGAAGATGTATAGGAGATATGATATAGGTGTTTAAGTGGATGAAAAGTATCAACAAGGGAGATATAAATAAGGTATTAAGGCCTAATAAAGGCGATATAACCCCTTCAAATTGGATAAGTTTTGCCTTAGAAAATATATAGGTAAGCACTGGTTTGGGAACAGAGTTGTGGAAGTGTGTGGTTAGCTCAGGAACGGTAAAACATTTCAAGTGCAAATTTGATAGTCATACGAATAATATGGGATGGGTGTGAATGGGATCTGCCTCGTGTGGGCCGGTTGGCCTTATGCAAAATTCCGGTTTCTTTCTAATTTTCATAAATGATCTTCTCAACTCTACATCTAGTCCTCCCATCCATTCAAATGCAGACGACTCTACTTTAAACGCCCCAGCCAGCAGTCCCTCAAAAGTAAACGTAATGAAGCAATAAAATGCTTATCTTCTGATCTAGTTACTATTTCCAATCGGGGTACAGAAAACCTTGTTACATTTAATGCTTCCAAAAGTCAATTTATCCATCTTACTACCCGTCAGAAACCTCCAGAGGACTATCCCTTATTCTTCAACAATACAAAAATCAACCCTTCATCTTCCCTCAATGCTCTCGGTGTCTCTTTTTCTTCTGCTCTCACTTGGAAAGACCATATTACCAGTCTCGCTAAGGCAGCCCCCCAGAAGCTGGGTGTGCTTAACCGCCTCAAGGGGTTCTTTACCACTGTGCAGCTACTTGCTCTGTACAGGGGCACAGTGCGTCCTTGTCTTGAGTATTGTTCACATGTGTGGGAAGGATCCTCTCACACCGCACTCCTAGATAAAGTATAATGGAAAGCCTTTCGTATCATTAACTCCCGTCCACTCCCGTTAAGGGGAGGTGTGGTGGAGTGGTCTTGCCACTGGCCTGGTAATCCAAAGGTCCCGGGTTCAAATCCCGATGTATCAATGGGAAGATATTATTGGGATGGAATTTGTGCTGTACCTAGTATCAGTGCATAACCACAAGCCCACCGAAACGTCAATAAAATACCCTCATTGTTCCCTGATTAAATAGCACTGTATGAATATTCCCATATTCAAAATATGCTATAGGGGTGCAATGCCTGGTGAGTTATCTGCTCAACAGGTGGCGTTGTGTGTGTGTAAGTGTGAGAGTCCGAGTGTAGGGGGTGAGACTGTGAAGCACGGGAACGAGGTGGCTTCAGAGATGGGGTCGTTTCGGGCCAGGAGTGAGCACCGTGCCTCATGTGAAGGCAAGATGGCAGGTGCTCGTTGTACTCTGCGTGCTTCACATGTCTCACTCCCTAGACTGGAACAAGACCTCACAGGCTTCACTGTTCATTGTAAAGCGGTGAATGTTAAGGCTCTCAGCCTATGCCCGAGAGGAAGTAAGTTGGAATATAGAAAAAAAAAAAAAAAAAAAAAAAAAAACTCACCAATTCTCTGCAATCTCTCTTTCTTCGCCGCAATGTTGCATCTCTCTCACTATTCTATCGCTACTACAATAATCAGTGTTCCTCGGAGCTTTCCCAGTGTATACCACCTCCTCTACGTAGGGTAAGTAGTACCCGCCTTGCAACACAATCCCACCCCTACTCTGTGCAACTCTCCAACCCAAGAGTGAAACGCTTTTCTCAGACTTTCTTCTATTCAACTGCTGAGCTCTGGAACTCTCTCCCAGAATCTGTCTTTCCCTCTTCCTATGACTTAAATTGCTTCAATCTCTGTGTGTCCAGGCATTTTAGCTCAAACGTCCCTTGATTTCGGCCCTGTCACTCTTTGAAATCTGGGGGAGGCACTCGCTGCAGGCAGTTATGCCTTTTGTCTCCCTCATTCACATTAGAAAAAAAAAAAAAAAAACCTAACCTATGGTGAGTACACTACCAGATATATATAATGACATTATGCAATATTGCATATTGCATCGAAACACATTTTATTGATATTACTTCTTAATACAATATTTTGTTGTATGTGTCATTTTTTCCTAGTCCGTAATTTGTGACATTTTTTACGGTGCCTTTTTTTCCTGTGCCTTTTTTTACTGTGCCGTTTTTTCCGGTGCCTTTTTTTCGGAGTACCGGTCCGCACGGCAGGCTTACGCACCAGACGACGTTGATACAGGCCATACGGCTTTGATACGGACCATACGTCTTTGATACGGACTACACGATTGTGATACGGCAAGTTCGTGATGGAGACCAGACTCAGACGATTTTTTCCAGTTGCCGGAGGATTCCCACAAACTTTTGAACAGCTCAAAATCTCGTATCAACCCTCGATACGTCGCTTGGACCGTGAGAGTCACCCACGGCAAATTCCCGATATCTACGATTATGTTGCCGATTCGCCGTATCAGGCTGAAATTTTGAGTCGGGAACTCGCCTGGAGGGGCTTTCGTGTCAGTGTGCAACGACCTTTACAAAGTCAATAAGATGTCTACTTTCTGCATCAGCAGTTCTTGCTTCCCAGTTTACCAGGCAATAAAAGTTACCTAAGATCGACAAGACCGCTCAGTCTTGTGTACAGAAATTCATAATTTTCAACTTTTTGATGTGGAGGCCAGTCCACCAGAACAACCCTATAGGTAGTTAATTAGATTGAGTTCTACTCTTATCAGTTCCTGTTCTGACCTGATCTTGCAGTCAACTGGGTTAAAAAAATATCTTATGTACATAAGAATGTCCGTTCCTTTCCCCCAGGGTCCGATTCCTTTCTGCCTCATTAACCTGAGGGCTGCTAGACCCCCCTCGGACTCACCTGGGCTACACCTAGGCCGATTTGGCAACTCTTCCAAAATGCAACGGAAACCAAATCATCCTGTAGGAAATTCAATTCCGCATCCAGCCATAAATACATGAATACCCAAAAGATGCGTGGTTGAGGTGTTACGGTGGTCCGTAGTTGAAAATATGGCACAAAATCGACAATGAGTGGCCGTATGTATGTGCGTATTGGTCTGGTGGAGGGAGGAAATGAGAGGAGCAGGTAAGACATCTCTTCTTCAGAGAGGAGCGTCGCAGCCCACCAGTAAAAACTCTTGAGAGGATTGTCGCAGCCGCTAGGTTAACACCCCCTTCTCAAAATTAATGTCACGCAGGGTTTACTATTATCTTTTACCATCTTCTCCACCTTCTAACATGTAGTTAACCTTAAATTGTCTAGGTGGTGTAATGGTTCGTGTTTAAGATCTGTATGAGGTATCCCAGGTTCGAATCCCGGGAGGATCACATGTTTTAATTAATTTCATTGAGAGGTGTTTAGTGTTGGGGGTGAAATTAATTAAATAGATTATTCTCCACTTAACTGTTCCTATTAACTTAATACAACTCTTCAAACATTCATTGGGTAACACCTTTCCACGACACCTCCTAACACTCAAGCCGCGGTGCCCGTCATATGACGGGCGAGAGATAAATGGCCTATCCTCCGGAGACCGTCATATGACGGGCGGCATTCTGAGCACATTAGGGGCTGTGAGAGAGAGTCTGCACATTGGGAGGACAACAGCTGGGCTTCAACCACTCGGCCCCACGCATGGGCCGTGACTGATGGGTATTAGGTCTCGCTACTGTCTCTCGCCGTCTCGAGACAAGGAAAAAACTGCGGAAATTACCTTATTTTAGGGTATTTTCACCTCCGGTTGCGCGATCGCTACAGGATAACCCCTGGTCGTACAGGATGATTCAGGTGTCATTTGAAAGCTCTAGTATCGCCCTTTCACAGATATATAATTGTATTATGCTCTGGCTCTTGTTTATGCATGGTGGGTTTACACTGCGCAGCCCGGATGTCGTCAATTGAGTCGATGGCTCTTTTTTCAAGCTTTGAATGCCACTCTAGAAAGCTTGGTGAGTCACGCAGGAGGTATACGCAACACAAAACATACCCTCACAGTCAGTCTTCTTTCTGACTTGTGTAGTAGGCACAGCTCAAATTATCTGATCCATAATTTTTGGATGTCCAAACCGATACACGCAAGCAGAGAACAGTGACATAAGAATAGTTATAATGGTGAAATAAATTAATATACAATATAATATAAATAATCAATAATCCATAGTTGCATGGCTATTGACAAGCTGAAGTCGTATGCCAGCCGAACGTTCAAAAGAAAACACAAATGTACGTGACACATAGGACAAAGCTATCTTCAAATTTTTACCATCAAACCTGTACCATTTGTTATAGAGTGTTGTAGTCTTCACCTTTCTCTAGATAATAGTAAGTGCTACATTGCGATATTTAAAATACCTAAAATAAGTCATTTTGTTTCTGAGATATGAATAATTATGAAAACATAGCAAAATAGCCGAAACGCCCAAGGTTACCTCTGATACGTACCAAAAACTATCCTCTTATTTTCACTTTCAAACCTGAATCACTTGGCGTAGAGTGTTCTACTCTTCACCATGCACAAGATAATAGTAAATGCTGCATTATGATATATAATTTACCTTGGTTAAGCTATTACATTCTGCAGATATGAATACATGAAAATCACAATATAAATACTGTATATATAATAATTAATAAATAAAGACAGGTGGCACAAACGTTCAATACTTGCTGAGCTCCATGGTTAAGTACGCTCATTCCTAAGCATGCTTATACATACAGTATATATACTGTATATGTATACAGTATATATATATAATGCCATGTATCCTACTTCAGCAATTTTTCACATTAAATACTAAGTTCCAGTGTCGCTCATATTGGAATGAAGGCCTACCTTAAGTCTCAGTGTGTCAGTAGGTTACGCAGTATACCATGATCTTAAGGCTGTAAGCATTTCATCTGGTTATTTCACTAGGGTAGGTCAGTACCTGTTAGTGTGGACTCTCAGTCGGCAGCGTGGGAGGTTCTTCGGCAGTACTTCTTTGATTTTCCATGGAATGACTTTTGCTTCCTTGTCCAGGGACCCTCAGAGACTGCTGAACGCATTACCGAGGTAATCCTCTCGGGCATGGAAGCTTAAATTCCATTAATTACTCTCAGTCTAATGCAAACAAATCTTGGTTTACTCACGCTTATTCTGCTGTTGTTTGTAAAAAGGAGAAAGCATTCAAACGGTACCGACGCCTTAAGACTCAAGAATCTCATTCATCTTATGATTCTGCCCAGAATCAAGCCAAATCTTTTCTTCGACTTACCAAACACTCTTTCATCAATAATAAATGCACTAAACTATCCAACTCTAGCTCTTCCCAAGCTTTCAGCCATCTAACCAAAAACCTCTCCAACAATTTTTCTACCTCTTCTTTCCCTCCCTTTTTCCACTCTGATGGCACAACCATCAACTTCTTCCTCTGACAAAGCTGAACTCTTCGCTCAAACTTTTGCTAGAAACTCCACCTCGGGTGATTCCGGTGCTATTCCTCCCTCTCCTACTTATGCCTAATATCCTAATCTCTTCTGAAGATGTATTTTCTACCTTCTCTAGGCTTAATAATAAGAAGGCGTACGGTCCGGACGGTATTCCTCCTGTTGTTCTAAAAAACTGTGCTTCTGTGATGGCTCCCCGAGTAGGCAAACTCTTTCGTCTCTGTCTCTCCTCTAACATCTTTCCTTCTTGGTGGAAGTTTGCTCTCATTCAACCTGTCACAAAGAAGGGTTACCGCTCTCAACCCTCCAACTATCGTCCAATTGCTCTCATCTCTTGTATCTCTAAAGTTTTTAAAACTATTCTTGTTTCCAAAATGTTTAAGCATTTTTCTTCTCATAAACTGCTCTCAGATTGCCAGTATGGCTTTCTTAAGGGTCGCTCTACTGGTGATCTTCTTTCATATTTTACTAACTCTTGGTCATCCAACTTTCGGGACTTCGGTGAGACATTTACTATTGCACTAGACATATCAAAGGCCTTCCATAGAGTCTGGCACAAATCTTTAATTTCTAAACTACCCTCCTTCGGTTTCTATCCCTCCATCTGTGCCTTTGTCTCTAATTTCCTTCTCGGCCGTTCCACAGCTGCGGTTGGGCACGGCCTTTGCTCACTTCCTCATCCTATCAACTCCGGTGTTCCTCAGGGTTCTGTCCTATCTCCCATTCTCTTTCTAATTTTCATAAATGATCTTCTCAACTGTACCTCCAGCCCGATCCATTCATACGCAGACGACTCTACCTTACACTACTCAATTATTTTTCCTGAATGCCCAAGCCAGCAATCCCTCAAAAACAAACGTAATGAAGCCATGCAACACTTATCTTCTGATATAACTACTATTTCCAATTGGGGCAGAGAAAACCTTGTTACCTTTAATGCTTCCAAAATCCAATTTCTTCATCTTACTACCCGTTCAGAACTCCCAAAGGACTATACCTTACACTTCAACAATACAAAAACTCAATCCTTCATCTTCTCTCAATATTCTCGGTGTCTCTTTTTCTTCTGCTCTCACTTGCAAGGACGATATTACCAGTCTTGTTAAGGCAGCCTCCCAGAAGCTTGGTGTGCTCTACCGCATCAAGTGATTCTTTACCCCTGCGCAACTCCTTGTATTGAGTAATGTTCACATGTGTGGGGAGGATCCTCTCACACCACACTCCTAGACAAACTAGAAAGGAAAGCCTTTCGTTTCATTAACTACCGCCCACTCACCCACTCTCTGCAATCTCTCTCTCTCTTCACCGCAATGTTGCATCTCTCTCGCTATTCTATCGCTACTACAATAATCAATGTTCCTCAGAGCTTTCCCAGTCTATACAACCTCCTCTACGTAGGATATGTAGTACCCGTCTTGCAACACAATCCCACCCTTACTCAGTGCAACTCTCCAACCCAAAAGTGAAACGTTATTCTCAGTCTTTCTTCTATGCAACTGCTGAGCTCTGGGACTCTCTCCCGGAATAAGTCTTTCCCTCTTCCTATGACTTAAGTTGCTTCAATCTCCGTGTGTCCAGGCATTTTGGTTCGAACGTCCCTTGATTTTGGCCCTGTCACTCTTTCAACTGTCGGGGAGGCACTCGATACAGGTAGTTCTGCCTTTTGTCTCCCTCACTCACATACAAAAAAAAAAAAAAAAAATTATATATACAGTATAATTATATACAGTATATCTATATATATATATACAGGTATATATATATATATATATATATATATATATATATATATATATATACTGTATATATATACATTTGATACAAATCAATGAACTTAAGAAAATCAGTACAATACAAAGCATAATATTTAGTATCAACGTGTAGAGAATAGCCTATATGAAAACATGATAGGTACATACACAGTGAACTAATAATAATATATAATAGTAATGATACAACGATATGTGCTGTAATGCAAAAGGAACAAATTTATACATAAGAATATAAGAAAACTGGGAGTCTGCAGAGAGCCGATTGGCCTACACAAGGCAGATCCCTTTCAAACTCTTATGTAACTCATGTAAATATGAAGATATACACATGGATATACATATATAGGCTATGCATATACATACATACACATATACATACATATACACGCATACATACATACACAAGACAATTACATACATAAGAAAATGGGAGTCTGCAGAAAGCTGATTGGCCCACAAAAGGCAGATCCCTCTTACACCCAACCCTTATTATAAGCCAGAATTATAGACCCAACTCACTAATACTATGAAGACTGACCTCACAAAAATAGTCAGAAGTCAACATAAGGAAACAGAAGTCTGTAGAGAACCGAATGGACCACAGCCGGCAGATCCCCCTCACACTTATACTGTATATATATATATATATATATATATACATACACACGCATACATACAAACACCTACACACACACACACACATACATATATAAAATAATAATAATTATTATAAAACAGTAAATACATAATGACCATACTTCACGTGTGCCGTAATGATTATATATCTAACTCACTATTAGTATGAGGATTGACCTCACTAAAAGGGTCAGAGGTCAAACTACCATAGGTTTCAGTCTATATAATCTGACAGTCTGGACATATATTTCTAGCTATTTTTATTTTATTATTTTCAAGGAGGAGATTTAGCATTATGTCATGTATTTTGTAGAGGCCATCATTAATATTCGTAGTGTTGCTATATACTGTGATCAAGGCGGACTAAGCAAATAGTCTTTTATAATAGCAGCTTGACCAGTAGATCATCTTAGCCTTATCCCAATTTATATGATTGTCTTTGTGTTTAAATACACCATTAGATTCTTGAGCTAACATTACTAAGGACGAGAACTTGGTGTTCCATTGCTTCAATTGTCCTAGCGAGTTTTACTACATAATTTAATCACACGTATTTGTGATTTAACCTCCATATATATATATATAGAGAGAGGTTAAATCACAAATACGTGTGATCATATTATGTAGTAAAATTTGCTATTTTATTGTTTATTCATTTAAAGATTTATATAGAGAGTGAGCATGTGTGTGTGTGTGTGTGTGTGAGAAATATAAGCCGAAATATACTCGATCTAGAGTGCAAGTGCAAGATTATATATATAACAGTAAAACACATGGACGACTAACCTGTATACAACTGCTCAGGCCCGATGCTAGTTGTGGATTCCGCCCCATCTTCTCCTAGGATGACAACGTTCGTGTTCTTAGTTCTCTCTTCTACCTCAAGGTCTGCACTGTTTTCATGATCATCTTCACTTGTTCTCACTACGGATTGTTCCATTTTGACGTCACGCATGAAAGGCAATGAGTTTTCGGACATGTTTGACACATTTTTGGAGGTGCTCTTTTGTGTTAAGATTCGGAAATATCGAGAAGTCAAATAATTATGTAATTTGTTGATTTCACGACATAATTCATCTTTATCCAGCTTGTCAATAGGCTTCCAATCCGTGTATGTAAATTTCTTTTCATTTGTTGCATAGGTGTTGTGGTGTTTCATTTCGTTGAATAGTAAATACCGGTAGTCTGTAATTGCATCCGTTGGTGTGTGTTGGTTATGTGTTGCATCCGTGGGATAAGGTAAGCTTCGTGTTTTTCTAGTTACATCATTGGTTCCAAATAATGTGTTGCCTATACCTCTAGCTACACCTTGAGCTGTAGCAGAGGATTCCGCTTCACGAGGGTATTGCTCTGTTGAAGCTAAGTTGTCAGTCTTTTCTTTGACATACATGTATCTGAGGTCAGCTACTCTCTTTGTGTGTCTAAAAATTCTCTCGTGCTTTGATGGATTAGAATGGGATGAGGCTCGTGCAGTTGAGCTTGAGGTAGAGTAAGTCGGGCTGTAAGCAGAGACAGGTACAGAGGTAGATACTGGAGTGGAGGTAGCAGAGCGAGGTATTGAGGTTGAATGAGAAAAGGTGAGAGAAGTGAAGAATCTGAAGGGAGGAGATAGCCTCACATACTCAGGTGTAGGAACTTGTCGCCTCATATTATCATTATGGCCGGTAGTGTGGTCACCAATATCGGAAGTAATCAAGTTTTCCTTCACTTTCTGGGTTGGTGGTAAAGGCTTCTGAAGTGAGACAGTCATCGCTGCTCTATGAAGAAAGTTAATCAAACCGTCCTTTTCTCCTTTGAAATTACTCTTAAAATCACTCGCTCTCAATCGTTTGTTTTCATTTTGGGAAAGTCCCTCGTCCTTCTTTATCCCACTTATGATATTACTATTAACGAATCTTACTTTATTTGATTTTGTATCAGAATCCTTGGAATATTTTAGGTTGTCTACCTCAATTGCGGAAATATCTGTGTTTCGGTTCAAGTTGTGCTTTGTTGGGTAATTTGAAACTTTTGTGCGAATTGGCAAGTGTTGATCACTACTTGCTATAACAGTCTGAACCATCCATACAGTAGCAAGGATGGCTAACCAACTCCCATTTCCAATTGCGAGCTTCATCTTCACATACCTGTCTCAACGATGCTCTGATGTGACCAGGCTAAGGTCACTGGAGAAGCAACATTTGAAAGGTCCATATAACTTAAGCAACATTTCCGCGCACAAATCTAATTATAACGAAAGTCAATGTTTATCACTATAGCTACCGGTATATTATTATATAGAATTCTTAATAGTAATGAGTTTCTTGCATATTTGTTCAGTGTGTTTCTCTAAATACTACATGAAGGACGAATAAAGTGTTACCACAACATCAAGACAAATGAAACACTCTTTACTATTATGTGAAGACGGTGCACAAAAAGACACATTCGTGCACACATGTGATATACAGAACTTGTATACAACTTGATATGATATATCTACAGGCCACTGATAAACCGTTGTGATATGTGTATGTCTCTGTTCATACCATCAAAGTAACTCCTCTATCTCAGTTATTGTTTGTGTTTATTTCCAACTAACGTTCGTATCGCCTTCAACTTCATTACAACAGATACCAAAGTAAAAGTTACTATCACTACTTTTCATTTTTCTGTTCTTTTCGGGTGAAGCTACAACTTTGCAAGGTCTTTCAGTTTGTCAGCTGTTGGGATAGATTGGTAAGCGAATTATGGAATTGATTAACTATATAACAATGTTTTGTTTTGTTTTATTGTCTGAAAATATTTAAGATTAATATATATATAGCAATATCCATTGCAAATCATGGAATGAATATTGTGTTCTGTCGGATTAATACTGTAGTTTTTCTTTCCATATATCATAGGTTTTGCACACACAATTGTCCGATTATCAAACAAATATTACCAAACGTTCTTTATCAATACTGTTTTTCGAATGGTGCTTCATGAATGTTCACTCCACCAAGAATATGATATGTTTACCGTTTTCTATCAATTACACACGAGCTAGTTTTCACTATAGACAGTTTTCATCATAAAGTGTCTGACACTCACACGCACCATATCACTCTCACATATTGTCCTGTTAATTAGAAAATATAAAGACAAAAATTACATGTACACAAGGAGAGCTCCAGACCCCCCCCCCCTCCCCCCCTCCACCTCCCCAACAATAAACAGTCTGACGTGTATAATGAGTAGTGGAATAACATGTTATATTAACATTAATGTTTCGTCTCTTAGCTGTAACTATTATATGTAGTAGTATAATTAAGGCATATATTGGACTTTAACACTTATGCTGCAGCTATATTTGGGCTATTTAGGGCATATTCAGGCACTCCCGAATGATTAATCAAGCATCTGCATTAAATGAACTGTATTCTGCCAAAAACTAGGCAAAAATAGCTTCAAAATGAGACCAGAACGGGCTTCGTAGGTGGCGGGGTTCACCCGCAGCGGTCCCATAGACATACAGGAAAACCGCTAATTATTAGCTCTCGCTCGCTCGGCAACACTGTTGTCAGACACCCGCGCGAGACACAGTCTCCCTCAGTGAGCCGCTCACTGCTCTGAGGGTAGGAGGTGGGTCCCTCATGCTCCCGCCCACTGACACTTGATTTCTACGGCTTTCACAGGCTTTTAAAGCCTGGAAATTGCTGTAAATTGCCAGGACATTCAGGAACGTCACCCGCAGCCTATGGGTTAAATGCAAGTAACAGTGTCAGTTATTGAAAAAAAAAAATAATAATAATATATATATATATATATATATATATATATATATATATATATATATATATATAATATTATCTATTTATATATATTTTTTTTTCTCAATCGGAATCAAACGGCAGGTACCGTACACAAAGAGTTGATGCCATGGCATCCATAACTTGTTATTTGATACACTGGCTTCAACTGTAGTATTTCAGTATTTGTGTGAATCAAGGCGGATTTACACAATGTGTTTTCAAAGCAACTTTGATCCGCAACGGTATGTAAGTACTGTAAGACTGATTATCACTGATGCCGGCATCTACACCATATTGAAGGTTGAGTTTTATAGGTGAAGGAATTATAATAAAAGTATGTTACAGAAGTTGCCACGTAGAAGATCCATAGATAAGTGTTGGGAATATCGCTCATGCAATTCTACCTTTTAGTAGTTTTATGTAACGTTTTGATCAATATGCTCCGTTAAAAGCATCCTGTTCCATTACACTATTTACATAGATCCACTGAGGACTCCGTTAATCTCAATTCCATCATCGCAACTCCGTAATACCTAATATATATAATGCGCAAGAATAGATAACTCTCCATTTAACAGAAACTACATTTTGCAAGTACTGTATAATATCGGCAGGTTATCTTAATTTTGAATGTTTTGATCTACACTCATGACAATATAATATTATGTTACGTGATAGTTGTTCATGTCATTTCAGTCATCTTTATGGTTAAGCCTATGTTCAATTGGTAATTTTCTTGGTAGGAAAGGCTTTATTGATATGCTAATAACTTATCTACGCTGTTTTATCGATAACAGTTTTCCTTTGAGATACTATCGAATAGTATGACATACCATCTAAACTCATGCTTTCAATTTAGGCCTAGATACAATTTATCGACATATCTGTCTACCTTTTTCCTACGTAGAGCAACCCAGTCAATAATTGTTTGTGCACTAGTATATGAATAGCATTTAGCAACTGCAGCAAAGAAAACGACTCAACGTAGCTGAACGTGATCAATTACAAATAACGTAATACTACTGTCAGTGCAGGTAACGTAATACTACTGTCAGTGCAGGTAACGTAATACTACTGTCAGTGCAGGTAACGTAATACTACTGTCAGTGCAGGTAACGTAATACTACTGTCAGTGCAGGTAACGTAGTTTGTATTGCATCTTAGCTGTATCTGGGCAATTGTGTGCAGCTTATGAATGATCTTGGGTAGTCAAAGGGCTAATTGATATAGTCTACCACCTTTAAACATCTAGATATACTTCCTAAGCTGAATACAATCTTCAGCGGCTCGCTTGGTGTAGTGACTAGCGTCTCGGACTTCCACCCAGAAGGCCCGGGTTCGCGCCCACGCTTGGCGCATTAAAGATTTTTCACAAGCACTGAGTCGTTACCATCCCTCATGATCAAAGGGATGGGTAGTAGTACAGGACCCCAATGGAAATACGCCTAATCGGCCTTATTGACCTATCCTTAGCTAGCTTAGCATGCGCTAGCTTTAAGAACTATTATTATTATTATTATTATTATTATTAGCAGCCATAACACAATTAGAATTACAATACCGTAATTGAAAGGGTTACACTTTGTTTAATATGTAAAACTAAAACCATGATCTCCATAGGAAATGAGCAATTACATTGAAGTTTTGTGTTTATATAATGCCCCATACTTTGCACAATAAAACATTAACAAGACAGGGGTTTCTACTCTATTGGATGTAATTAGATTTTATAACAGAAACACATAATCAATGTGTATGAGTTTATTGATAAGACAAAGTAATCAACAGACAAGTAAACATAACAGTACAAGTAAGTATGGCAATTAAAAAACATTACGATTAGAGTACACTTGTTTTAATAGACAAAGAACTTGCTGGAGATAGGAAATGCCTTGGGGAGTGAATTGAGTTACACAATAATTGTTTGTTCTATTTGCAAACGGGTGCTGCAAGGAGGCAATATTACTGAAAATGAAGTTTAAACATATCTCAATATATACTGACGGAAGAAGTTAGCTAATAGGAATCAGATATATAAATATATCAGAAAAACGGCAAAGATAGTGTGTGGACGGTTTTATCTTTACGTTATGTAGAGATCCTGATTAAGGGAGAACAACAAGCACTATAGTAACTCGTTATTCAAACTCTAGTGATTTCCCTGGAGTAGCAGGTAAATGACTGGGAGGAGGGCTGGATTTCAATAGGTGAGCAAAAGGAAAAAGCCAGGGGAGGTTCCCTGGTATTATCTTCCTCTCGCATTTCTGTCCTCTTCTCGTCGCTGGTTAGCTGGGGTGACATACGATAGGTAATCAGTGGGTTTTGCTCAGCGTAGGCAGCCACTGAACTTGCCTTAGGAGAGGTAGCTGCTGAGTATTACTCACGATGGGTAATCAGCGAGTTTATGACAGGTAGACGCTTGGTATGACTCACATGATAGGTAATTGGCGAATTTCTTTTCAGGGCAGGTAGCTGCTGAACTGGCCTCAGGGCAGTTAGCTAGGCAGTGTTACTCAAGGCAAGTAGTCATTGAGTGCGAGTCAAGGGAGGTACTCATTGAGCCAAGGTGGTGTGTGTCCCACTTATGTATAATAAGGGTTTGATCATGAGATGGTGATCTGCTGAATACTCTCAATCCTGAGTATTTCCTACAGTTTCTGTCTGCCTCACCGGTGGTGGAAGTGAGGGAAAGAAAGTCCTCTTCGTCACTGAAGGTGAGGTTGGTTTGTCACTGGACAGGGCTACTGACACTTGTGGTGGGGCCAGTTGTGTTGATTAGCCCGCTTGGCGTTAGAGTTTGCCGCTCCGCTGAACAAAATGGCCTCAATCCAAGTATCGTAGAAAACAAATACATAGGTTACGGTACTGATGCAAATCCTTTTTGACCTGCAGTGTCACTAAAGATAGAGTCTGTGGATCCGAAGATCTAAGCATAACAGTTTTACTAAAATTATTGCAATGCTATATTATTGTATGCATGACATTGATGAATTAAGATAACAACATAATATTTATCTAGAGGGGCACTCAGGAGAGCACATACCTCTCCCAATGCTGGGGAAGACAATATCAGTTGTGTGGTCATTGCACCCAAAGTTCGGCTAAATTATGCCCTGTTTGTTGGCCTCCTAATTTGTATCTGAAGCATATCAATTAACAGTACCAAGTTTGATATTTTTCTTCCGGTAAGCTATCACTCCTACTTTTTAGTCTGTCGATTCAATTCCTGATGGGTAACAGACAGATAGTGCTGGTATATTGCTTGTTGCAACCATAACTTCCTAGGGATACCCTTCAATGCCACACAGAACTATATGTTATATATATATTCACTCAGACACATGCCACAGCCTTATAGTCTAGTACTGATGCCAAAAAACGAATTATACACTATATTTAAATGTGAGAGAATGTGAACATGTTTCATCAATTGGCAAGTGCAAGGGCATTTATTGATTGGTTAGTAAGTATTGAACCAAAATAGGGCACCCATTTTGGGTGCCCACTGGCATCAATATGTATCCATAATTATCTTTCCTAATTAAATAGGTAAAATATGGTGAGTAATTACATAATAGATAGGGACCCTATATTCAATAATTGCGTCGTCAACTGCAAATGGCTGGATAATTAAGTAGTGGCAATAGCAGGTGAGACTCCACCGATAACGACAATAGCAGGTGAGACTCCACCGATAACGACAATAGCAGGTGAGACTCCACCGATAACGACAATAGCAGGTGAGACTCCACCGATAACGACAATAGCAGGTGAGACTCCACCGATAACGACAATAGCAGGTGAGACTCCACCGATAACGACAATAGCAGGTGAGACTCCACCGATAACGACAATAGCAGGTGAGAAGGTGAGACTCCACCGATAACGACAATAGCAGGTGAGACTCCACCGATAACGACAATAGCAGGTGAGACTCCACCGATAACGACAATAGTAAAGATTCATATCAAGTAGCATAATCACTAAATTACTTTAAAACGCTATTATTTGATGATGCACTTTTCGGTACCTTGGTCATATATAATAATCTAAAGTAATTATATTTCTAATAGCCATATTATGCTTTGCTGGTCATAATATCTAATGGCATATACTCATTGATGATCCATCTGTGATGTCATAATAAAGTTTGCAGATCGACCACTTAAATATATTTGTATTTATTATATTAGCTAATCTAAAACTGAACCGGCTGTAAAATTTAAACAATCTACTGGTGTATATTTCAATAATGTAGAATCCGCAAAACCAATTAGTCGGTCAATGGGCCTTTAATATATCTCCTTTATTTAAACCGGGAATCGATGTTCAGTTTGTATATATATATATATATATATATATATATATATATATACAGTATATATATATAGATATAGATATACTGTATATATAGCTAATATAAAAGTACATTCTCTACCGAGTGCGAGCGAACAATTTACGTAAGGTGAAGCCATTCTGCGCTAATCCCCCTGCCCCCACGCACTCTCTCTCTCTCTCTCTCTCTCTCTCTCTCTCTCTCTCTCTCTCTCTCTCTCTCTCTCTCTCTTTCTTTCTTTTGTTTTCTTCTTAGGCCACTATCACATTGTTTTATATTTTGCCTTTTGTAGTGGTATATTACGGCTCCATGTCAGTTGAACCAGTGCCACTTCAACCAGTGCCACTTTAACCAGTGCTAACTCAACCAGTGGCGACTTCAACCAGTGACCATTTCAACCAGTGACCATTTTAACCAGTAACTTAACCTAACCTAACATAACCTAACCTAACCTAATGGTTAAAATGGTCACTGGTTGAAATGGTCACTGGTTGAAATGGTCACTGGTTGAAGTGGCCACTGGTTGAATTAGCACTGGTTAAAGTGGCACTGGTTGAAGTGGCACTGGTTCAATTGACCTGTCACCGTATATTACTTAACCATTTGAGGAACTTCAGAGTCATTTGATAACTAAACGTTTATATTTCCTAA
Organism: Lithodes maja; assembly: GCA_037953745.1. NCBI lineage: Eukaryota > Metazoa > Arthropoda > Malacostraca > Decapoda > Lithodidae > Lithodes > Lithodes maja. Next base: position 101,297 of record JBAKBP010006920.1, read on the forward strand.
TTGCTAATTGTATTTTGTCTACCAATTCCGAAATTCTACGTAAATGCTTTTAAAATTCCTCTCATTGTATTTTCCTTCTGTTTTATAGTATACAAGCCTTTCATTTATCATGTTTCCTGACACAGTTTTCTCTACTCTATCCTTCATAATTATAAATACGATATATGTCTAATTATACTGCACATGCAATTAAGCAATTGACTTTGCTTAGCATAATTATGTATAGCTACTTAAAATACCTCACGAGAAATATTGTATGAATTGATTGAAAAAAAAAAAAAATATATATATATATATATATATATTCATGATACTTTAAATCGAATTCATATTTATTATACATTTACCTGCTTTCTATCATAATTCTACCAACTTCTTTCTGACGAAATATGTACAGTATTAGTTTGCAATATCACTATACCATACTCGCCTCACTTGCATCAATACTTCCACTTAATGTTGGTCTCCACATTATCTTTGTAGTGTTTTGATAATATCACTGTCATCACTTCTTCATCACTGTTCCTGCTCTTCCTTCAATTATAATATTCCTTATCATTACTATTCTCATTCTTCAGTCAGTATTCTGTGTTACAAATAGTTTTCCCTTTTGTTCATGTTTATTCCTTATACTGTTAAATTTTGCTCCTCATAAGCTTACTTTTAGTTTATATTTCTATCTTCTATCGCAATATTATTTTTTGTTATAATTTATAAATATTATGACAATATGGTTCAGGTTTTAGCCAGAAGATAGCCCTAGCGTATGGAAACTTTATCATAGATTATTATGCGTGATGTCTGAGATCCCTATTTACTGCTAGGTGAACAGAGGCATCGGGTGTGAACGCCAGTCCTTTAGGATGTAAGCAAAGTGTGCTACCAACAATACAATAGACCACCCTATATTTTCATGTAAGTATGTTTACAGTCACCATGTTATTCTTTATGTATGGTCTGCTTATGTTACTGTCACTTGTTCAGTTTACCATAAACTTCATTGTTTGTCACTACTTCATCAACAAGTTGTGTACACACTAATTCCAATTCATTATATGATTATGTTTCTGTCTACATATTGCTTCTCTTTATTCTCTGTATATTATATCGTACTCATTCTGCCCTTCCGTTTGTTTTTACTGTTATCCACAATATCCCTTTCTTTCAAAAAATTAAAATGTTCATTCTTTACAACAATAACTTCTATTATCTTCCTTCAATACCGTACGATGGCTTCAATTTAGTTATATTAGAGCTAAAATAGTATGGTTGTATACGTTTTCCAAATGACTTCTTAAGAATCCTATGCCGTCCACAAATACTTCATAATCTGAACAAAATCGTTTAATGATAGCCAGAAAATAAATAGGCAACAACTAAATGGAAGAGCAAAATCTGGACTTCTTTCCTTCGAGTTACTGCCTGTTGTGTCTTTGAGTTAAGTCGTTAATACTAATATGTATACACCCATCTTAATCGTTGACCCTTTAAAGGCAAATCTGAAGCATCTGGGCTCCAGTAAACATGATTCTCTCTTGTTCGATACAGATTTACGACTGTACCTACAGACGTTTATTGCTTATCCTACATCATTTTGGCCTACGAGAGGTATTTCTGATCTTAATAATACAATCATCACGTGTTAACCGGAAAAAAAGAAAAAAACAATACAAGCAGGTACCTTTTCACTGAAGGTGTTTCTGGAGGTGACTTTAATTCCATAAAGGGGAGACGTCTTAGTCATTATATATAAGTAAAACTAAATGTAGGTCACATACAATACAAAAAAGCGTTATCTTACTAAATGTTATAATTGCAACCAATTCAACATTTCAATATATTAGCTTTCTCTATACTAAACCCTATCTTCATTATGGTTTGTATTCACATTTTATATACCGGTATGTATTTATACTTGTCGCTCATTGTAGTTACTTGTAATTTTGCATCTAATATTCAAATGGCTGCGTCGCGTTCTATGCTTCAACTTGCTTCTGGTAAATAAACACATATTAACCCATTGCCTGCGGGAAACGTTCACGAATGCCATTGGAACTTTATGCCAATTTACAGGCTTTTTAAAGACTCTTAACCATACTGTACAGGCAGTCCCAAGCAATGTGGCCAAAATGGCAGGCGAGACCACCTTTCCACCTCCAGAGTGAGGCAAGACTGGCCCTGCCACCCTTCAGCGGGTCTTATATATGCTGTGAGAAGTGTTGCCAACAGGGAGCAGTGCTCAAAAGGTCGTGGTAACTGGTACAGGGTTGTACAGGCAGTAATAAGGAAAGCACATTACTGATGGATATATACATCACTGGGACTGGGGAGTTACTTATCTACTGACGTATATATACGGAGTTGGGATTGGAGGGGCTAAAGCCTGTAGAATCGAGTGTGAGGGAGCAGGAGCGCAACGGGCCACACATCCTTCCCCCCAGCTAGGCGGCCGCAGCACTGAGGGCTCTGAGTGAGAGTCTCGCGAGATATACAATGCTGCCAAAGGCAAATATAGCGCGACATTAGCGATAATTGCTCATTTTAATGAATGTCTATGGTAGCGCTGCGGGTGAACCCTGTAGCTACGAAACTCGTTTTGATGTCATTTTGAAGCCAATTTTCTTCTAGATTTTTGGCTGAAAATATTTCATTTCATTCAGACACTTGCCTAATTAATCAGGAGTGCCTGAATGGGCCCTGATATGGCGGAAATAGGCGGATATATGCCCGCAGCCAAAGTATTAACAATAGTAAACTTAATCTTCAAAAATTTGCTTCTACATAAAATATTGTATTTCAATATCAATCACGCTTAATAATTTTGCCAATATTTGTTATATCATCCACAGCTTTTGAGCTTATTTTCCATTTTAGTTTTCTGAAATATACTGGAAAAATTGTAAACATAATTAGGCCCAAATGTCATCTAGTGTTTTTATCTTTGTTGGACATGTTGCTTTCAATATGAAATAATTGTGTCACCATTGTGTCCAACAATTGTCCAAGTTGTTTTACAAGTATAACTATATAACACAAACATATGTGAATAAAAAGCATCTGAAACGTTACTCATACTAATCTCCAAATAATACCAACGATCTCCACGAAGTTAAACAGCAACAAATGTTTTGTTTTTACCATATAGAGATCAATATGACTTCACAAGCTCGCCAGTGTAAACAGTTAACAAAAGTTACTTGAATAACATTAATATATAGTATGGTTGACTATCTGTGTGTATTTACAAGTTTAACTATATTTGTTCAGCATCCACTCAGCTACACTCGTGTATAAATTTCAATAACACCGTCACTGTTAATGGTTTTCTGAAATCCGTTTGTAGTCAGTGTAATGGTAAGATAGACTAATTTCGTACTTCCTGTTGTTTAATTAAATACCAGGAAACATAGTTTCATCAATAAATATTTTCTGTGTAGAACAGGTTAACAATGATTAAATATCACGCCAGAAAGGGATGGGAATAAAGCTAGTGGACATTTTTCTTTGTGCCACGTGGAGGAGCAGGAGCTCTGACACCCACCTCCTGCCACCAGCGTCTCGCACTCGTCTGACGGTCCTCCTGGCCCCTCCACCACCACCCCCCTTCTACCTGCCCTACATCCCCACCACCACCCCTTCTACCTGCCCTACACCACGACCACCACCCCTTCCACCTGCCCTACACCACGACCACCAACACCACCCCTTACACCTGCCCTACACCACCACCACCACCCCTTACACCTACCTTACACCGCCACCACCACCCCTTCTACCTGCCCTACACCCTCCCTTACACCTGCCCTACCAAACGACCACCACCCCTTACACCTGCCCTATACCACCACCACCTCCACCCCTTACACCTGCCCTACACCACCACCACCCCTTACACCTGCCCTACACCAACACCACCACCACCCCTTACACCTGCCCACCCCTTACACCTGCCCCACACCACCCCCACCACCACCCTTCTACCTGCCCTACACCACCACCACCACCACCCCCTAACACCTACCCCTACACCACCACCCCTTACACCTACCCCTACACCACCACCACCCCTTACACCT
>JBAKBP010006921.1:0-105166 GCA_037953745.1 Lithodes maja
GTCTTTAATTTAGCATTTATTCTTAATTAACTTTATAACCCCTTACATATAGTTTGAGATATGAAAACCGATACAGGATTAAAATATAAGTGTATCCCATTTAAGAAGTACAGTATCTAATAAATTCATATTTAGTCACCAACCAACCAATTAACTATCAAATATATCTAATTAATGAAATAAATGAAACTAATGATTAAGTGTGGTTCTCCAAGGACTCTAACCCTAGGATGATACTCTCCGCTAAATTCGGTGCACTAAGCGCCATCAAGATCAAAATATTTAATTTACCTCTCTAAAGTGCATATTCTTCCAATTCCAACTGCACTAAAAAAACTTTACAGCACAATTTTAATTTCAAAGCAAAAAAATATATTCTATTTTTATATTACACCCAACCCCTCCCAAAGAAATTAATGAAAGCAACCATGTGATCCACTGGGATTCGAACCTGGGTTACCACATACAGATTGTAAACACTAACCATTACATCAAGGCAATTACTGTAATATAAATAAGGAACACCCGATTCTTAAAATTATTCCTCGATTACAAACTCCAATAATCTCTATAACATTCATCAGCATACCCATACTCCCCACCAAGCCCTCTACACTCCATCACCTCTTGATATCACCTTTTGCTCCCCCGAACTGGCCCCCACAACATCCTGGAGGGTGGTCAGAACCTTAGGCTCAGACCACCTCCCGATCATTATCACCACCAAAACAAGACTCACCCCAGCTAGCCACAGACACACTTACACTAACTATAAAAGAGCTAACTGGGAAGCTTTCACAAATGAGACAGAACACTTTGAAACCTTAAACAGTACACCCATCACCAACATCAACAATGCTGTACACACATTCAACACTACTATCCAAAACTCCAACAAGAAACACATTCCAAGAGGTAACAAAAAAACACAACCCCCACTTCTCGCCAGAAATTCAAATCATACAACGCGACACACTGAAACACTCCCCAGCACCCCACACAAGACATCAATCAACAAATTCAAGCACTCAACATCCAGATTAACAAAATACAAGAACAAACACTAAATTGGAATAACTTCCTACAAACACAGTCACAAAACAAACTCCAAAAAACTCTACAGAACACTAAACAGCATCACACTTTCCAACAGCAACACAACACAATCACATGCTGCAATCACAGACTACTCCTTCACGTAAACAACAAGCGAACACTCATCAATCACTTCTCTCATGTCAGTCACCTAAAACCCCACAAAGACTACCGACGTGTCATCCGACAAAAGACAATTCCCCACAGACCCTGACTATACACCCTTCACCAACAACCAGACAAAGCATATCAACAATCTCAAGCTCTCACCCGCCTGTGGCCTAAACATAAACATTCACCTCAGACCACAAGGCATACAAGCACTCGCTAACATATCTAACTACAGCTACTCGCACAACACAATACCAGACATCTGGAAGCATGGTATCATCACATTCCCCAAACCTAACAAAGACCCCACGCTACCTTCCTCACACTGCCCTATCACACTCCTTTGCACCCCCTCCAAAGTCATAGAGCGCCTTGTACTACAACTGATGACACCTGACTTACCCCTTTCTCCAACACAACACTGCTTCAGGCCATTGCATCTCCACAAACTTACATCCCTTACACAAAGAGCTTTTGACGGCATCAACTCTGCTAAACCACCACACAGATCAGTACTTGCCACACTTGACATTAGTAAAGCCTTCGATGCCATCCCCCGCCACAACCTAACAAACAAAATCTACAACAAAAAGATGGCTGGCCAACTTCTTAGCAGGCAGATGTGCACACGTATCTTTTGCCGGTCAGTCATCTAGCATTAGAAATTTCCCAAACCGAGTTCCACAAGGATCAGTCCTGTCGCCCGCACTCTTCAATCTGTACATGCATGATATAAATACACCAAATTCACCCCAAATAACCATAGCCTCCTACGCAGAAGACATAACTCACAAGCACGCACCAAAACCCAGACACAGCAACAAGATTCCTTCATGACTATCTCGACACATTACATGAATGGTGCACTACAAACAGACTCAATTTAGCCCCAGCTAAATCCACTGCAACCCTCCTCACAAGCTGGACAGAGCACGATTACATCCCAGGACTCAACATAAACAACACACCGCTAACACACACACACACACACAAAATCCTAGGAGTAACATGCAACACCCAAATGACATTCAAACTGCACACCACAAACACTAAAATGAAACTGACACCTAGACTCAACACCCTCAGATCACTTGCCCACACGAAATTTGGACACAACAAAGAAACCACCACCAGTCTACAAACAATACATAAGATCAGTTATGGAATACACAAGCCCGGCCTGGGCCTCTAACCTAGCTGAAACACATCATAAAACCTTACAGACTATTCAAAATAAAGCCCTTAAAATCATCACAGGATGCACAGCTACTACACCCACAGATCACATACATCAAGAAACCAAAGTCCTAAAAGTCAAAGATCATCTAGACATGAGGCGCTCAATTCCTGGCAGCAGCCTCCACGAATCAACACCACCCACTACACTACATGGCAACACACCCACAGACACCAAGAAATATCAAAACGCCCAGCACACTATCACACACAAACAGTTTTCTCTCCCTCCCTGCCCACCCCAAACCAACTTCGGGAAGCACATCCATACTCATATCACTCGCCGTTCCATCCACTCACTCATAGACAACACGCAGCTGCAAGCACGACCTCCCGAAATCCATCCTTCTGAATCCTCCCTTCCTCGCGAGGACAGAGTCCACCTGGCCAGGCCGAGATGCGGACACCAATCAGCTCTTCTGAGCTATCTGAAGAGACTGGATGACTCCGTCCTCGACACCTGCCCGGGTTGTAACACAGCACCCCATACCATAAAACACATCATAGAAGACTGCATTTATTTTCACAAAACCACTTATGCCAACAACACAATTTACACTATTTGAGAGCTCTGTGGGAGAGCCCGACCGTGGCAATGGCCTTCCTTAAGGACTCTGGGCTGTTCAGCCAGGCAGCTTAGGGAACAACAAACCCCAATGTATTTTTTATAAACTAATGAAAGCATATAGTCTTCCCAGGATTCGAACTCTGGACACCACACTCAGAACACCATTATCTAAACTATTACACCACCAACACAGCAGCACAAAGCTACTCTATCTAGGAAGCTTACCGTGGGAGGAAGATCAGTTAAAACGGCTGTTATTGAGCACCATGTTGTGTGGGGGATCCTCAGACTATCAACCCTTGCTAAAAATATGCTTAATATTTACATGTTTAGAGTTCAGATATATATATATATACGCTGCATTATAATTTATAATGTTCAAACTAAAACAAAAGCTTGGAAGAACCCAGTAAAAATACTAAGAAATGCAATAAATACAAGTAGCAAATCTTGTTATAGTCATTCTTTTACGGTCAGCTCAACCCATTGTCGAGGAAAAAGTGCATGTACAGTCAAATTCAGTATTTCACCGCTATCTAGGATTGAGTAACACCCAGTTCTTAATGTATCAATTACAAACGCCAATGTATTTTAATAAACTAATTAAATCATAGTGCTCCCGGGATTGGAACTCGAGACACCACACCCAGAACATAAGCATCTAAACAGAGATAAACAGATATTAACTCTACTCTCCAACGCAGAGACTAATAGTACTAGGCTAGCCAATCTCCGTTCAAAACAAAACTCTAGAAAGTTAAAATTTATAAAGCTTTAAAACTAACTCAAAACTAACTAGTAAAATGTCTGTTTAAGAGCAAAGTTATTGAAATATTGAACCCCACTGAGAGATTAGAAACATTTAGTGGCTCACGTGTATTTGTGATATGGTATGGACATGTGGAGAATGGATTTACAAAATTGGGTGAAAAAATGCAAGTCTGTGATTGTGGAGGGAGCTACACCAAGGGGTGGACCGAGGAAGACCTGGGATCGGACTATACGCGCCGATCTCAAATCCAAGAACTTGAAAAGTGAAGCAGCCCTTAACAGGGTTGCCTGGAATGCCGCCATTAGGACAAGAGACTGAAACTGCACTAATGTGTGGAACACTCAGTCTTATCATTTTATGCATGCATGTATGTATGTATGACCGTACAGAAGATTAAGACAGTTTAGAAGATTAGGGCAGTTTAGAAGATTAGGGCAGTTTAGAGGATTAGGGCAGTTTAGAAGATATTGTGGTTAATCCTAGCTATGTTAGTTATACATGTTAGTATATAGAGGTTCGTTTGAGTTAGGAGCTGGGGTTGACCTGACCGTGGAATTCACATTAAACTTCTATAGCCTACAGTACAGTCATTGAAATAATAAATTTTGTTCTGGACCCCCTTCTCATATTTAGCCCCATTAGTTTAGAGGTTTGCCCAATTAGTTAGGCAATGTTTACACTTTTCGCCCTATGTATTATTTTATTTGATCCTGGCAAGGTTTGCGGATGATACAGTTCCGATGAGTGATAATGAATAGGAGTTGCAGGGTCTGGTAAATGAGTTTGGAACAGTGTGCGAAAAACGTAATTTGAAGGTAAATGCCGGGAAGAGCAAGGTTATGGTCTTCGAAAGGGGTGAATTCACAGAGTGTGAGGTGAAGCTGAACGGTCAGGCTATGGAGATGGTCAACTCTTTTTAAGTGTCTGGGCAGTGTGTTGAGTAAAGATGGGACTATGGATGAAGAAGTGCGGGAGAGGGTACAACACGGGAAGAGGGTTGTAGGAACGCTAAAAGCAGTAACAAGAAATATGGTGGTCAGTATGGAAGTGAAAAAGTCCTTGCATGCCAGTGTGGTAATCCCGACACTGACCTATGGAAGCGAAGCATGGACGTTGGTTGAGAGACTCAGACCAAGAGCGAGAGCAGTGGAAATGAATTGAGTGTGTGCGGAGTTACATGGAGGGATAGACAGACTAATGAGGAAGTAAGAAGGTGTGGTGTGGTGTTAGATGTGCTGGAAAGTGTGAAAAGTAACAACTTGAGATGGTTCGGCCATATAGAACGTATGGAAAGCGAGAGAATGATTAAGAGGGTGTACGAGAGCGAGGTGGAGGGACAGAGGGAGAGTTAGACCGAATGAGAGGTGGAAGGATGGAGTGAGGAAGTACATGAACTAAGGCAGTGCTGGTTGGGGCGTCTACTGACTGGGGACAGGTGCATGGGGGCGGTTCATTCGTGGCCACCCCTTCGGGGATCACAGCATCAGGCAATAGATAGATATAGATCCTGGCAAGCAATAGCGAGCCTGCAATTTAACTCTTTGCTACTAATATGACTCGCTAGCGTCATTTGGAACTTTTGACCAGAAACTCATGACGCTAGTGCGCCATATGGACTTATCTACATGCCTCTCCAATAAGTTATAAGACACTCTAGAGTCATATGGAGCTCCGTAAGTCCGGTAAGTTAGATGATCTGTCGGTTGGTGGCAACCCCAGGTTCCTGACAATTCTAACGGCCAGCAGTGTGGTGCAGTGGCAAATGATACCGGGCTCCTGCCTCTTCGCCAGTAAGTTAACTATTTATGTTGCAAGGAGTTAAGAAGCCAGCCCTTGGCCAGGGCATTTTTCTGCCAGAAAATGCACAAATTAATCTCCAAAGGGGGTCTTCGGGGTGTTTTGTTTCATGAATGTCTTCGAAACTCAATAAATATCCTATTCTTGTCCCAATGCAAGTCTAACAGCCCCCACATACCATGATGCCAGAGAGCCACCCTATGACTTTAACTGCTTACCCATATTGGTAAAGTCAGTGCATCCAAAACTAAACTGAATTTCATATAATTAATAATCAAATTCAGAAAACTCAATGTTGAACTCAATTGCAATACCAGACCACTCAACGGGTAGAGACTAATATATCAGCATAATTATAATATACACTGCGTTACAGGTTTAAGACCAAAACTTTACTGTAAATTTCAATGGTTAGTGTCGGCTACCCCCAGCTATGGGGTATGTGCCTGAGTATACAGTATATATACATCAAAAAGGCAAACATAGGGCCTCTAGAAACTTTAAGCAATTTTTGGGAGTTTGGGTGTTTGGCAGTATCACTCAAAGAATAACTTCACATCCATGATAACATGGTTCGGTCTTTAATTATTTCCACAACTATTTTGATTAGCTTCTTTGCGATAATCTAAGTATTCCCAAGTTTGGTTTGTTTATTTTGCATAACTTTAAATTTTAATTAGTATACACCAGGGACAGTCACTACTCTCAAAGACAGACCGTATACTGGTGGCCGGGATTAATTTTTCACATCCAGAGGCCTTCTCTGGCAAATTCATTACAGTTGCCACTTATAACTAATTTGGATATGTGGAAATATAGTTTCTGCAGTCTGCCCTACAACACAACTCATATTTATTTGTTTTTTCTATGTGAGCAAAAATTAAAAAAGGCAGAACTGCCTGTGATGAGTGCCTCTCCCAAAATTGAAAAAGTTACATGGCCAAAATAAAGGAAAGTTTGAGCCAAAATGCCTGGACACAGAGCTTGAAGCAATTTGAGTCATATACCCCAGTGATAATTTACAAGAACTGCTACTGAAGAAAGACTTATCTTGTATGAAGGTTTGTGATCCGGCCGGTGATGGTAGTTAGTTCCCCAGACTGTCCGGCCGATCAGTCCCGAGTACGGTGTCGAGGGTTGTTGGCAGTGTCTGGCAAGGAAAAGGTTTGTAATTATGAAAATATAATTGACACAGGCCTCATAAAATCGAACAGGTTTTTTTTTTAAATGCAAGCAGAATAAACAAATTTTAAAAACTAAGCAAATTGATGAAATAATTCACTAAACACTCAAAGAGCGGGTAGTGGAGTATATTGACTGTGCCGCCCAGCGGGGGTTTTTACCGTAAATGAGTTTTTCAGTGATAGTTTTCATGCATAAACAAGAGCGAGAGCGTAATACAAGTATGTATCCCTGAAAGGGCGATAAATGAGCTTTCCAACGACACCAGAACCATCTTTCTACGATCACTGGTTGTCTTGCAACGATTGTGCAACCGAAGGGCAAAATCGGTAAAATGCGGTAATTTCCTTAAATTATTATGTGTGAAACGAGTGAGAGGGTGGAGTAGGGCGGAGTACATCTCAGTAGCTCCACGGCCACCGTGGCGAGCGGTCATGAGGCACCCTACGCTCCTCCCACCGCTCCGCTCTCTCTCAGAGCACATTAAGTGCTCAAAATTGCACGAGACTATAGCCGGGCCCCGCCACATAGGCCACATTTATTTCACTCTACAATAGCCGGGCGCCGCCAAAGAAGGGTTAACACTGCACTCTATATTCACAAGGATAGGGCATAACCAGGTTGTAGAGACTTGACATTTGCAAATGCAACAGATTTATGTATATACTCTGGCACATGCTGGGGCTGACCGAGCCCCAACTTTTAGGGTCCGGGACCACTTTTAGTGTTCCCTCGCCCCTTTCTCAGTCTCGTCTAGTAGGTGAACTTTACAATGGGAGGATTCCTAGCTACGTGCCCCCAAAACAGATAAAAATTAACTTAATTATGGTTCAAGTAAAACAATAGATTTAGCTTATGTATCCTTCCAGTTTTTCTAGTCGGTTATCAATATTATCTACCAATAATTATTTCTTAAAACTAACTTTATATATAAAAGACAAATTAGCACTTGAGGAATTTGAACAGGTGGAAAGTATTTGGGAGATTTAGACTGCAGTGCAAGAAAAGTAAAATTAAAGATAAAATATGCAATAGAAAAATGTGATTGAAGAGCTTTAAATTATTCTGAATGGAAGATTAGGAATTTATACCATGAATAAGTCACTAAGGAACATTTACAACACATTGAGTTTTGAAAGACCAATACCACTTCAGATATGTAGGGAGTTATTTAATTATAAAAGCCGGTATTAACAGGCTACAATCTTTACCTAGGCCTCAGAAGTGGCCAGTTAATGTATCAATAGAATGCAACACAAGGAGAAGAGTTAGTTAAGTAGAGCAGATTAACCAGACTACTGAGCTCTATACGGAACTCTCATAGGTCTGGCCCGAAGGATGCAGGATAGCATAACAAATGATGAGCTGAGGGGACGTTTATAGGTAAAGAGTATTAGCGAGGTGATGCGTACAAGTAGACTAGGATGGTATGGACAGAGAATGGATGAACAAAATTGATTGAAAAAATGCAACTCTGTGATTGTGGAGGGAGCTGCACCAAGGGGTGGACATGGGATCGCAGATCTCAAATCCAAAAACTTGACTAGTGAAGCAGCCCTTAACAGGGTTGCCTAGAACGCCGCCATTAGGACAAGAGACAAACTGCACGTAAGTGTGGAGCACTGTGTGTGTATGCATCTTTTATGTAATGGCAAGATGGATTTATGTAATCTCAGGGACAGGGCATCGAGTGATTAATGAAGGAAGACTCTGGTCATAATATTTTGCTAAAGCGTTATTTCCAGATAGCAATTTTTATTAGTCCTTTTGTCTTTAAATGGTCTTTTCCTCGTTTTGGTTTGTTTATTTTGCAAGTTTTACCTTTTATTTATAATCTATTTTTATTAATTTCACCACACTACCAAACCCATCCAATTAAATTAATGAAAGCCCCGGGATTCGAACCTGGGTTATCACAGATTTTTTTAGACACTTTAACCATTACACCACCAATTGATATTAAAAGCCATCAGATCTGAGTTGCTAACAAACCGTCGAACAAAATTTATTATAAGTTTTTTTTATTTTAGTGTAAATAAAATTCTACTGCAAGTCAAAATACAAATAGATAAATGGCAAAATTGTATTGAGATCACCGGTACTTGCAGTACATTTCCTTCCTAATCTTAAAATCTGCTAAAGCGTTGTTTCCACATAGCGATTTTGATAAGTTTCGTCTTAACAGTGTTCGTCCAAGTTTGGGTTTGTTTATTTTGAAAGTATTACATTATACTGTAATTAACAAAATAATTCCCCCATTACCAGACGCCTTTAACCCCTTCAGACTCCGATGACTCAGAGGTTGCCAGATTAGCAATAAGAAATAGATTTCTTATAATTACCTCTTCAAAATTAGTTTTCTAACTCAGACAACTGCAGAGGTTGAAGTAACTAAACTAAAGGTTTGTAAATACCCCTGATGCTAATAAAGGTTTTAACGTATCCCTAATAGGCTCAGAATTGCGTCATATGTCTGAGAGGGTTAAGGGGGTTTGGGCGTGTTAATTTGCTTTATTAAATAAATTTTTATTATTTCTTTAGTTTCCTCCCTTGACATCCATAAAGCTTAAAAAAAACACAGATCCACCTAAAGATAAATTTTTATATTTTTTGATAATTTTTTTCCGGATGAAGACCGTTTTTATCATTTTATATTTTAAAAATTTACCTCAATTGCATGAAAGGTCCAAATATTGCCAAAGAAACTGTTAAAGATGTTAAAATTGCCAAATGTTATAAAATTTCAGAACTAATGGGGCTAAACATGAAGGGGGTCCAGACAAAGCCAGCCAGCCCGCCTTAATGCTTAAGGGGGGATGGCTGTTTTTTTCTGGGTCCCCGTCTCCCTCATGTTTAGCCCCATTAGTTTAGAAATCTGTTTATGCCAACTAGTTTAGCGATTTTAAGAACTTTAAACTTAGTTTGTTGTCAATATTAGGGCCTTTCACGCCATTAAGGTAACTTTTTCCTGCCGACCGATAGCGGTGAAATTGACACTTGGATGGGGATTATAATTTAAAACTTTCAAAATAAACTAAAACTTATACGAACACCGTAAAGACAAAACTACTAATCAAAATCGCTATGTGGAAACAACGCTTAAGCAAAATTTATAAATAAAATTACTATCCACCACATAGGGTGTACATTAGCACTACAATTAGTGTCCAAATGTTCTAATAAAATCAAATTTGCAACCTGACAAGACAATAGTACAAAATACATAACCCTCACTAACTATAGTGCAATCTGGTGATGGGCTGGTCTATCAGAGTGAGAACTGAGCAATCTCTCTCATACCCATAGCTTACTCTGACTGTTCCTTTTAACTTATATATTTTCTAGATCTCGAGTGACTGAGTCTCTAACGTGGATTGACCTCCCATTCTACCAAGATTGGAAGCCAAAGAGTCACATTTTTCCCTTGCCCCTCAACTTGCTCTTCATAATTGCAGAGGGACACTGGGCCCTGGGTGGGGCTTTGGTTTCCGGGGCATTTCCGCACCCTCCTCAGCTCCCCGCCATGGAGTGGCTTCGGTCACCCAGGCTTTATTGTGGTCGGCGGGGAGGGTTCTGTGGGGGTGCTCAGTTATGGCCTTGGCCTTGCTTGGGGCCTTGGGGCTGTTCGGCCAGGCAGCTTTGGGAACAACTATAGTGCCATCGGGTAAAAAGTCTTAAAACAGCAGGCTGAATGGGGCCGAATGGATACAACCCAGAGTGGGAGAAAAAAATAGGTGGACCCCTTCAAGCGAGTTTATCCAGCAAAATTAGTTAATATTTTGTACTTGCAAGGGCTTTTACTTAAATGTTTTAAGTGCGTGCGGAGTTACATGGAGGGATAGACAAACTAATGAGGAAGTAAGGTGTGGTGTGTAAGTAGACTGGAAAGTGAAAAGTAACACCTTGAGATGGTTTAGCCATATGAGTGTATGAAGCGAGAGAATGACAGGGTGTACGAAAGTCTACCGATTAGACAGGTACATGGGGGCGTTTCGTTCGTGGCCACCCCTTTGGGGATCATCGAGTCAGGCAATATAGAAAAGTCATCCTTGGCAAACATTTTAGTCGCCACGTATGACTTTATGCCTGACACTTTACCCCACAGTAGACTAGAGGCCCATATACCACAGGTGATAAGAAACACCAGTTCTTAACAATAATCAATTACAAACTGCAATGTACTTTAATAAACTATTGAAAGCATATAGTCCTCTTGGGATTCTAAATCGGGACACCACACCCAGAACATAAGCATCTAAACCATAACACTACCAACAGTTATAACAAACTAGTAATTTACTTATCTTTGTGAAGGTTTATAAGTATAGTTGGCTGCCATGAAGGGTTATTACCAGTCTCGTCCAAACACCAACACCATCACGCGCTACACTAAACCACCACCACCATCTGTGGACAACATTTACTTGCTAGTATTTTAACCAAAAGTTCACAAGCTAAATTTAATTACAGTATATACAGTATAGACAAGGTTGATGATTTAATAGAAAACTTTGTAGACCAAGCACTAGGCTATCAAGACCGTTAAAGGTTTATGCACAAGCCTAAGATATATTCTGCATTAATAAATTAATCAAAAGTGCAGCTTATGTAAGCAAAAAAAAAAAAAAAAAAAAAAAAAAAAAAAACAGATTCTAGAGTTACTAAAAGAATACCGGTAGAGGGGAGGTAGACTGGCAGTGAGGGAGATTTAGACCAAGAATGAGATGGATTAAATCAAAACTTACAAAACAGTCATGTGGAGTGGGAGGGGCTCCACCTCACCGATTCAGAGGAGCATTGAGGCGATTTGTTCGTGGCCATCCTCTCAGATTGAGCCATCTAGCAATAATCTATTAAAATATGTCCAAAATTGTTATTATAATTAAAAACTTGCAAAACAAACCATAACTGACTACACATTCAAAAGAACTTTTAAATTGTTATGGAAATAATGCTTTAATAAAATTATTTTTTTAAATAAAGGAAACTACCACAATGTGTACGTACATAACTACATGGTAAAGTTAATTTTACTATTTTGGTGGGAGAGGTTTAGACATTAGGCCAGTAGCAGTTCCATGGGTAGTCTCGTTTCATGAACTATATATCTAGGATTATTATTTAAAACTTTCAAAATACACTACGCAAAACTGAGACAAGATAAAGGCAAAGTAACTAATAAAATTCGCTGTGGAAATACTTTTTTACACCAACCAACTTCACATCTAAACTCAATGAAATCGACAAATACATGTGGCACTCCGAGGACTAACCCAAGATACATCTGATTTCCGCGCACTGTGCATTACGCTATCAAGACAGTTAAAATAAAACAATCAATCACAAGAGTGTACATCACTAAATGAGAAAGTTAATCTGGTTCCAAGCAAACTAATCGCACATGTACAGTACTCTATACTGCATGGGGAACACTTCATACACTGCCACACGTCAGTAAACCAGAGACTCTTATACCCCATCAGATATCTATTTTTGTATTAATTTCACCACACCACCAAACACCAATGCAATTAATGAAAGCATATATGTGATCCACCGGGATTCGAACCTGGGTTATAACTCAGATTTTTTAGACACTTTTAATTATAACTAGCAATGTACTTCTCTTAAAGGTGTAGAAGTGTAGTTAGCTGCCAAGAAGAGTCATCGGTCTGGTCAACACCAATACCTGTGGAAAACTTTGAATTACTAGTATTTTAACTAAAACTTCACAATCTAATAAGACCAGGTAAATGCTTAAGTTTGTTTATGGATGATTTCTAAAATTAACAAAAATACGTAATTACACTTTACTGAAAAATATGGAATGGCAATGAAATTTTCTAAAAATGGGTATTACAAATATTAAAGATTTTAGTTATCGGGCGTATCACCTACCTCTGACCGGGTATATCGTAGTGTTTACTATACCCCTTTGAAAGGACATAAGCCTAACTTTATAAGCCTATCCTAGTATTATAGGTGGGGCGGTCGCCCCCACACTCCCTCCCCACTGTTTGACATCAACTTTGGTGTTTACACGAAGTACGCCTGGTAAAAACTCATTCCGAAAACTATTCGCTGAAGTCTGATTCATCAGGGCACCCACCCTAAACCAGCTCTTCAGCAGGGAGTGTATGGTGGTAAAAAAACTTATATTGTAAAACTTTGAAAATAAACAAACCAAAACTTAAACTATCACAGTAACAATAAAACTTCAAAATCGCTATGACCGTACACTTACAATAAAATTCTTAATTATACGAAGATAACTTTTTTAAACTAATTTGGACAGTCACATTAATTTCCTAGTCTACTCTTTATATTATCAAACACTTATTGGCTAAATTGTCTAAGTGGTTGCATATATACTGTACTCTACTCAAATTGGTTAAGTTAGTTTTCGAAAACAAATATTGGTTAAAATCAAATTGCATAATTCAGTAATTTTACATTCACAAGTCACTTTATATACAGTTTCGTATAAACTTACATAAATACCCTTTACTTTCGGTATAAGCAAGGTGTCTCAGCAGCACAGAAATAAGAATAAAGTGAAAAATTAAAATTAAAAAAAACTAGCACTGAAGTATAAATGAACAGCCACACTATACGAAAGTGCTGTATATACTTATAAATTAGCTTAACCCTTTCAGACTAATATGACAGGTTGCCAGATTAGCAATAAGAAATATAGTTCTCACTCTTATAATTACCTCTAAAATTAGTTTTCTGCCCACAACTAACTCAAAGACAACTGCAGAGGTTGAAGTAACTAAACTAAATGTTTCTAAATAACTCTGATGGTAACAAAGGCTTTAAATTATCCCTAATAGGCTCAAAATTGAGTCTTATGTCGAAGAGGGTTAAAGTTATTCTGGCATAAATCTAATATAAAACTTAAAAAAATAAACTAACCAAAACAAAATAAAGACTAAACTTACAACAATCACCAAGCAAGATGTCCCCCAGCACCAGAACTCAAATGAAGTTAAAATTGAATTAAATAAAAAAAACTCTTAGCATTATAATTTAAAACTTTCAAAATAAACATACCCAAACTTATACAAACTCAGTAAAAATACAAAACTAATCAAAATCGCTATGGAAGAATTATAAATAAATCTTAACGGCCAACACTAACTAAACTCCTAGTCAACTCAACCCATTGGTAAGGTTCACTTTAATCATTAGCCCTGGTTAGATTGAGATAGATTATACGCTTTCATTTCATCTGACGGTAACTCGAATCCCTTCGCAGCTAATTTTTAGATATTAATGGAAAAATGAAACTACGGTCTCAGCATAGTTTAGTTTATACAATTAGCACCATATTTCACTACATAAATCAAAATAGACTAATCTTTTTGTGGGAACTTTGCAATTTACCGTGAGTTAAAAAGAAAGGATATAGGTTAGTACAGTAGTAGACTGGAATGACTAATATTTAGAGTTATTTTTTAAATTATACCAGTACTAAGTTAGGTTAGCTGACTAGAATACTAATAACTAAATAGCACTATTCAAAACATTAAATACGAAGGAAAACCAGGGAATTAAAAATCCATCTATGTTAAACTATTTGTTGCCATTGCTAGAATTCTACCGATAGTGTAATTATATATAAATTATAATAGAGCAACAGACTTAAGTTAATTACCCCATGCTTATTATTTCTAACAATTAAGTGTTAAAAGTATTCCTATAAACTGCTGTAAGTTACTTTGTGTTAGGAAATCTCATGTCTGGCTACCCTGGTTATAGTCAGTTCAATTTTTACCCAACTTATTACTACATATTGCGCTACAAAATCTTCGGAATACTGTAGCCGAGTAATGATAAACACATCCCAAATTACCCAGTTAGAAAAAATACATTTTAGTAACGGTAGGTTAGTAAATGTTAAACTGACTAGGAGTTTAGGTTGCCGTACAAATCTAGTTTGATATTATTTTTTACCATTAATTTATACAAAGACAGGTATAAAGTAAAGATTCATTAATGCAAACTAAGAGCTGTGGTAATAGCAAAACTAACAAAATTAACTCTTTTCAATAGCCCATAACCCCTTCCAAACTGCAACAAAGCGTAAAAGATGGGAAACACCCTGTTAAGACAAATCAATTACAAACTCCAATGTACTTTTATAAACTAATCATAGCATATGGTTCTACCGGGCTTCGAACTCTGAACACCATACCCAGAACATAAGCATCTAAACCATTACAAAACCAACACAAACAAAATTACTTCGCAGCACTGGCCCATCACCCTTGTACTTGCAACAAAAGAATTAATAGAGAATTTGAATGTTGGTGATTAATTCAGTAACAGCGACCATCTTACGATAACTTTCACTTTAAATTTTACTATTAACTAACCAAATAGTAGCATCGAAAAAGTCCCTAATTTCAAGAAAGCAAACTTCCAAAAACTTAGAGCTATGTTTAAAGAAACTGACTGGAGCTTTTTAATTAACAATAAAGACATAAATCCTCTTGGAAGTTATTCGAAACTACTTTCCAAAAAGCAGTGCAAGACTGCATACCATCGAAAATACGGCGTCCAGGCCATAATAATAAGCCCAAATGGTGGAATAAAGAAATTTCAAACTGCCTGCTAAAAAATTTGACGATATATTAAAATCTTCACAAAATGACTAAGAACGGATGAAATTTGTAGACCTACGACGCAAAGCCAAAAAGTTAATTAAGCAAAGTAAAAAGACCTTGGTTACATATTGCGAATCAAAGTAAAACAAACTAAATAATTCTATAGTTATATCAGAAAGAAAAAAGTAGTTTCTTCAATTGTTGGACCGTTAGTCGATGAAAATGGAGAATACACCAAAGACTAAGTACAAATGAGTAATGCCCTGATTACCTTTTTTGCATCAGTTTTTACAACTGAAGACCTCAGTGATATCCCTACACCATCGCCGATTCAGATTGATAATTCAGATGTTTTAAGCAATATCACCGTTACAGAGAGAAGTATTTAATTGTTTAGATAAACTCAAGGTAAATAAAACGCCTGGACCTGATACAATCTCGCCTAGAGTTCTAAAGGAAGCTAAGGATGAGCTCTGCAAACCACGGACATTACTATTCAATAAATCCTTGCAGTCTGGAACTATGCCTGATCAGTGGAAGCTAGCCAACGTAACACCGATATTCAAAAAAGGCAGCAAATCCCTACCCAGTAACTATCGTCCAATTAGCTTAACCTCAGTTTTATGTAAAATGCTAGAAACTGTCATACGAGACTTAAATCACTTGGAGGAAAATAACATACTTAAAGATACTAAACACTGCTTTCGTAAAAAACGTTCCTGTTTAACAAACTTCTTTGACTTCCACGATATCCTTAACCTCTACGATGATGGTAAAGCTGTAGATATTATATACCTTGATTTTCAAAAGGCCTTTGACAAAGTTCCCCACAAACGTTTACTGCTAAAACTAAAAGCTCATGGAATAAAAGACTTTAAATGGATAGAAAATTGGCTCAGCGACAAAGCAAATAGTCATAAACGGTAAGGCATCTAAATGGACCAATGTAAGTAGCGGGGTACCCCAGGGATCGGTACTAGGACCAATTCTCTTTCTAATTTACATAAGACATATGAGTCACCTGTACAATCTAAAAATTTGCTGACTATACAAAAATTGCAAATAGCGTACTCTCAAAAGAACAAGTTGACAATATGCAACACAATCTAGATATATTGTCACATTGGGCCCATATTTGGCAAAGAGTTTCAATGCGGATAAATGTAAATTACTACATATCTGATACCTAAATGAGAACGCAAACTATTCGATGAATGGCACTCAGCTTAATGTAAACAGAGAAACCGATCTGGGAGTAACAATATCTAGTAACCTAAAACAGAGTCAATGTTCAGAAGTTGTCAAGGCAAACAAAATAATTGGCTTTATAGGCAAGTCATTTGAGCATAAATCCAAAGACGTTATCCTAACCCTTTACAATTCCTTAGTCCGCCCGCTTCTGGAATACTGCGTTCAATCCTGGTGCCCTTATTACCAAAAAGATTTAAACAAGCTAGAACGAGTTCAACGTAGAGTTACCAAAATGATACCTAGCCTAAAGAACAAACTATACGAAGAGCGTATTAGAGAATTAAATCTATTTCCTTTAACCCAGCGCAGATTAAGAGGTGACTTAATTAAAGTGTTCAAAATCATCAAAGGCTTCGACAATATGAACTGTAGCAAGTACTTCACTATCGACCAATCTAATTACACGCTGGGAAACTGTTGCAAAATTATTGGTAAATCTTTTAACTCGCACGAATCTAAGAATTTCTTCTTCAATCGAGTTGTCAACTTGTGGAATGGGCTTCCCCGAAACGTTATAGACTGCATCACCGTTGATTCATTTAAACTCCGCGTAGACAAATATCTCATCAAACCCACGACTGACCGAGTTTGTAAATGAATAACTATTTTATCCCCCCCTCAGTTACTAACCCATCTGTCTCCTACTAACTTCCTAATCCTGCCGCGGACATTAGTTCCAGGGCAGTAATTCCCTTTCCAATGTTTCCTTACCCACTCTAAACTACTATTTGGACACTTTATCCTCAGTGTTTTGGAGGACAAGCAACCTAGAAGGGTCACTAGATCCTTTGTACTCTTTTGTACTCCTTTGTAAATGGCAAGAATGCCTGAAAGCATGATATAATATAAAACTTCCAAAATAAACACTTATACGAACACAATAAAAAGACAAAACTAATCAAAATCGCTGTGGAAGAAACTCTTCAGCAAAGTAATTATAAATAAAAGAACAATCATTTATGGCTACCCTGTTCCGGTCTTCATTATTGTCCACCAGTTAAAGCAAAATTCGGTATATATTAAGCAAACTACCCACCAATTTTAATGACAATTTTGAAATGCATGTTGGAATCCCTATAAACTATTCATTTGTATGTAAGTTTGATAATTTGGAAAAATAGATTAAGGGAGAAAATTGTGACGCACCCAGTGCGTAGCAACGCAACCTGATTGTACTCCTTGGTACTCCACTGTACCGTCACGGTGCGTGTACCGCGTTGTACCGTGCTGGCTGCTTATATTGAGTGTGACAACGTATAACTGTTCTTTGTATCTCTGCAAAGGTCTCGTCATTTGCTAACCAGTGGTGGGTTTTGTTTTAAGCCATGTCGAGACCTTCCATTTAATATGTAGTATCAATAGAGAAGTTGATAGATAAGACAGTGGGAATTCAGAGAGAGAGAGTGAGTTAGACTTCAGAGCGAGAGGGTAGCGGTGCGCCACGCTGCCGGGGGGGGGTGGTTGCCAGACGTATGGACCGGTTGGCAGCCCTGCGCTTATAGCTAGGTGCGACAGGGTTGGTAGTACATTGCCGCCTGCATATGCTGCCTGGCTGCCCATGTTGTCTTACTGCACATTGCTGGAGGCTCACTGTGTGCTCTATGACCAGGTTGCCTAGAACCTTTGAGATTCTAACATCCCTTGCCCTCTCTCCCAACTTCTCACGGTTGCACTCTTTCTCTCTGACGACATTACTCTCATTTCATTCTTCTCTCTATTTAAATACATACCCTTCCCTTGAGGTCCTAAAGGAGTTTCAGCACTCACCTCTCGTATTACTCTTAGGACAAGCATATATTTACATGTATTAGATTTAAGGGGTTAATGTGAACAGCGATCTTCTTGATGAGGATAGTTGGTGAACGTTCTACATGTTCACGAGTTATATGCCCAGCTCATCATCCAATTTGTGACTAGACTAGTGCCATGTGTAAGAGCCCGACCATGCCCAGGAGTTGTCTGTAGAGGGGCGAGGACTTAGCCTTTATTTGCCTACCGAGCCAGGAGCGAGTGCAGTACCAGAGACTACAGCTCGCTCGTAGTGCCGGTATAGTAGAGTAACTTAATTTATCTGTCCTTGTGTTCTCTGCAGTCTTTTCCTGGGTTCTCGCTTTCGGTGCTGGGACTCGTTGTTCCTGTGACTTGGCCTGCTAGCTAGAACACATGGGGATGATGAGTGGGTGATATCTTTATTTTACTATGCATTGCAGCTCTCTTTAAGTTTATGTATGTAACACTTTACAATACACATTACTCACACACAAGACAACACTATTAATACTTTCATGTATCAATTAACTGCACTGTCGTTTTGCTGCTGTGTCCGGAGTTCTGTTGCGTAGGGCGCATACAGACTCAGAGGGGAGACAGAGTGAGAGAAGCGAAGTAGCCTATGCGGTAGTAGGCTACCGGCGCAGTACTGTTGCCTGCAACCTTTTAGTTATTCCAAGTATAGATTCATTCTTATAATAAGTGACTACTATTTATGTTCCTTCCATGTGTATTATTAGGTATCTACTGGATCATGAACATCTTGTATGCTACATGCTAGTGCATGTTAGTAGGGGACAGTTATTCTAGTGCACGCGCTTTCAAATAGGCGTGTACATTTGTCATTTAGCATTTCACTGTCATACCTTTAGCCTGCTTCTATTCTACATTATTAGAGGCTTAATATTAACGTAGTTTCTTGAGTATTGCATTTCTTTAGTAATAACGTAACCTATAAAATGTCTGAGGGAGTTTAGCCTCATAGCCTACCCCTGTTGTACACTTTCGCCGAGTTAAGGTACCTCGTTACCATAGACGATAACTCTGTAGGGCGTTGGTGCTTTTGTTGTCTGGAGCATATAGTATTTGGGACTGGAATCGAGCGTGTCGTTGTCACATAAGCCATTTCTGTCCTACGATCAAGAATCCCGAATATGCATTGCCGATCCAGCCGTAACAAAATGGCGACCTTGCACAAGATTCAGTAGTATCCTATCACATGTTTTTTGGAGAACTATTCTATGCTACCTAGTAGAGCTGGCTAGAATTTTCTTGCATATTGGAGGAATTTTTATTGTGTCATTATTGTATTGGTGGACTTGCAGATTGTTTCGTTGGGGGTGTCTAGAGTAGTCATTCAAGCATCTTTAACATTTTGTGAGTCGAGACTGCAATTAGTAATAAGCACTTCTTTTTTTTTATGAACAGCAATTGTATAACCAGCACTATGTCTAATGCCATCATTTACGGGAGAGGATAACACGGTACAGCCTAGTAACCAGCAAGTACAACAGATGTTTGGGGAGGGGAGTGTTATAAGTGGAGAGAGGGATGCCCGGGCATTTTTGCAGACACCTTTGACCGAACAGCGCCTGCAGGCTATTGATTGTTACGGTCTTCGCTGTTTAGCCACGGTTTTGGGGCGGGACTGTCCTGACAGTTGGCCCAAGAAGAATTTGGTGGCATGTTTGTTGGGCGGTGGGTGGAGTGGGGTCTTGGGGGGTTCCCTCCAAGCCTCCATTCCACTCTACCCCTGAGCTGGGCCCTCAGCCAGCGAGGCTTAGCACGATGCAGCAGGAGGGTTCTCAATGGCAAGCTGGCTTACCCGTAAACACGTCTCTGTGTGGATCCCCCATTTTGTGCTCTCCCCCCCCCCAGGCCTGTCTCCTGAGATGTTATTTCAGCTAGAACTAGCTAAGTTTAAGCTGCAGGAGACTCAGATACAACAGGCTAGTATATAACGCATAGGTTGCTAGAATCCAAGCCAATCAGGATGCAACCAGGTACCAGGCTGAAATGGATGTCGAGAAGTCTAGAGTAGAGACCACGGGGCGTCATCTCGGTGGTGGGCACCGGGTTACAGACTCACTTTCGCATTTAATTAAGTTAGTACCCGCATTTGATGAGACAGCAGTGACTGAGTTTTTTGCTCGTTTCGAAAAGAAGTGTCGTGAGTATGACTGGCCGGAGGTTAAATGGGCAGCATTAGTTTCATCATGTCTAGTGGGTAAGGGGTTGAAAGCCTACGATGCACTGTCACTGGACGAGAGTGTAGTGTATGGACTGGTGAAGGAGGCTGTGCTCCGGGCCTACGAACTGCAACCCGAAACTTATAGATTGAAGTTCCGTGGCGTGAATAAGAAGAGCGACGTCAGTTTTATGGAGCACGCACGGGACTTAACAGATGCAGGTAATAACTGGTTTCGGTCCGAGCACGCAGAGTCGGCTGAGGAAATTAAGCAACTTTTCTATCTGGAACAGTTTTACAAATGCACTGGAACCGATCTAACGCTGAACATTAAGGAAAAATGTCCCAAGACAGTAGAGGAGGCTGCCAAGATGGCAGACTTCAGATTATCATTGATTCGTGGTTGCGGTGCCGCTCAGAGGGCTGAGTCAGGGCAGAAGGGGCGCTATACCCCACCCACCAGAGTTTTCGATAATAACAAATCCTATGACACACATAACCACACTAAATGCATTGCACCTAATAACACCTACAAACACAAGCCTCTCCCGTTTACTAAAGGTCAGGCCCCTTCGCCCGCACAAGGGAAGAAGCCCATTGGGGATGTGAAATGTTACAAATGTCAGAAGCTAGGCCATTATTCACGTGAGTGCCCTAGTAACACTCCCGCTAAGCCGGTGTCATTGGTTCACAGTATCGGTGTGTCTCTGAAGGCTGCAGCAACTGCCCGGGGTAGGTTGTCAGCAGCTGAGGCACACGCGGTAAAGAAGCGTACGGAAGGCTCGACACCTGTCCGGGACACTTTCTGTGGCCATCGGGGGCACGGGTTTGTGAGCTGGGGGAGTGAACTACGGAGGGTTAACTTGCTGAGGGATACGGGGGCTTCGCAAACTTTGTTGAGGAACTTCACAGGGAAACCGATAAATGCGGTCAGAGTTGTTGTGGTGCAGGGTATAAATGCTACGAGGTCATACCCACTTGTGAGGTTGGAGTTGAGAGTGGGAGAGGTGTGCAGGGAGCTGGATGTAGGGATCGTTGAGTGTTTGCCAGTTGAGGGCGTCTACCTTCTTCTCGGCAACGACTTTGAGGTGCCCACTTCCGGGACTCCACCCTTAGTCGTTGCCGAGAGGGCGGCCGACGTGGATTGCGAGAATCGGGAATGGGTTGGGAGGTGCCAACAGGATGAGATGGCCTGTGTGGTAACCCGATCTCGCTCTGCGGCTCCTGCACAGCCTAGCACTCAACCTCGGGGACAGTGGAGGAAGGATCAGGAGAAGGTTGCTAAGGGCAGGAAAAGGGACATTGATTCTGCTGCACTTCTCGGTGATTCGGTACTTGGACCTATAATAAACACGGGAGTTGACTCTGGCCCAGATATGGTGTGTAACAAGGCAGAGTTGGGTAAGACTTCGCGTGAGGCAAGAGCTGTAGCGAGAGCCAGTTTTGTATTATATATATACCGTATATATATATATATATATTTTCCTGTGTTTATTCTTTGTGCGTATTTTTAAACACTACTTTTATTTTACTTTATTTTTCTATTTTCTTTTGCACCCACTGTCTTGTAATATAGCCTGATCTTCTGTAGCCTTGCATCATACTAGGTGAGTTAAATAACTTATCTTACTCTTTCTATCTCTAACGCTACTCATAGGATGTTTACATTTTCACCTTTATCGGACAGAGGCTCGTCCCTTAGGAAGAAATGATAGATAGACTCAGTATTAGGGAATAGGTAGGAAATTACGATAATAAGACAAGATGATATTAACTCTGTCCCAGTCGAGGAATAATCCTGATGACAGACAAAACGCAGTGAGAGATGCAGTACAAATGAACCGTGAAACAGACAATGAAGTTAATGGAGATGTACAAGCAAACCCTGTTAGAGAAAATGCAGAAAATAACAAACAACTGCAGCCCGCAGAAGAAAACGCAGGAATCAATAATTCGCAAGACAACAGAGGTGTGGAACAAAATGATGAAAATAGTGTAGGCCTAAACGAAGATAATGAGAGAAATAATCGAAAATCGTGAACAGAACGAACGACCTCGTAACGTAAACATGAATGGTGGAGAATGGATGGGACATTCTGGTGACGGACTCACAACATTAGTGAATGAAATCTATACAGAAGTAATACAATGGCAACATAATAAGTTTGAACTACCGATTTGTGAAGCCGCAAAAGACATGCTGGGGGAACTCAGACGTATGATCCTAAAGTATGTTCAGGATGCCCCTTTGGCGCACGTGGCAATCAGATAGCTTCTTTCATTCCTCAGTTGTTCCTTCAAAGAAAAAGACCAAAGGGAAAACTGAATGAGAACATTAAAGCGCTGAAACAGAGAATGGAGTGGTGGAAAAATGGGGAGTTAGACAAAATTTTTAGCCAAGTACGAGCAATCCAGCAAAGACTGAAAACAAAACAACGAAGAAAGAGGAAGCCAGATGATATGGCACGATCAGTGGGAAATAGCATGAGGATTGGTAAAGTGGCACAGGCAGTCAGAATGGTCACTGGGGAAGCCTCAAGTGGGGTGCACGAAGTGAATCGACGCATCTTGGACCAGCTGAAGGAGAAACACCCAGAAGCAAAACCAGCAAGTGATGAGGCCAAACTAGACGGGGAATATGTTCCTCCAGACCCGGTGATATATGAGAATATAACTAGAGACCTCATATGGAGAAAGGCGCTGAAAACACAGGGAGGAGCAGGTCCATCAGGAGTAGATGCTAAGACTTGGAGGATCTTCCTAAGTCAAAACAAGTTTGGTTCAGCCGCGGGTGACCTTTGTGAAGCAATAGCAATGCTGGCAAAGAAACTTGCATCGTCACCATGCGTGAACATAGAAGCTCTGACAGCATGTCGCCTGATACCTTTAAATAAGGAATCCAGGAGTTAGACCAGTAGGCGTTGGGGAAGTTCTTAGAAGGATTATTGGAAAAGCAATCATGTCTGTATTTGGAAAAGATGTACAAAGAGCAAGGGCAACTTACAAGTATGTGCAGGACAGCAAGCCGGAGGAGAAGCAGCAATACATGCAATGGGGAAGGTGTATCATGAGGAAGATTGTGAAGCGGTACTGCTAGTGGATGCAACAAATGCCTTTAACACCATTAATAGGGAGGCAGCTATTCACAACATAAAGATCAAATGCCCGAGCATCGCAAAGTACATAGAAAATACTTATAAGGAGCCAGCTAACCTGTATATAGTTGGAAGCACAAAGAAGGAAGAAATGAAAATTCTCAAATCAAATGAAGGAACAACGCAAGGAGATCCAGTGGCAATGGCAAATGTACGCACTGGCACTATCAATTCTGCAGCAGAAAATAAAACATGAGGTAACCCGAGTGAAACAAGTGGCGTATGCAGATGACCTCACAGGTGCAGGAAAAATAGGGGATCTCAAAGAATGGTGGCGGAGAGTACAATCGGTAGGCGAAGTCATTGGGTACCATCCGAATGCTAGTAAATCAGTACTAATAGTGAAAGAAAACAAGTATGAAGAAGCGGTGCGGACTTTTGATGGGACAGGAGTGAAGATTACAAAGGAGGGTCAACGCCATTTGGGAGCAGTAATAGGCACAGAAGAATGCAAGAGAGACTATGTGCGAAAAAAGGTAGCAGAGTGGGTAAAGGAAGTGAAAACCCTGGCAGACATTGCGAAATCTGAACCACATGCTGCATATACTGCCTTCACATATGGTGTTAAGCACAGATGGACCTTTCTTATGAGAACAGTGCCTGGCATTAGACAGATGCTCCAACCGCTTGAAGAAGCAATCAGAGGAACATTCATACCGGCCCTAACAGAGATGGAAGGCGTCACGCAAGAGCTAAGAGATCTATTAGCTCTTCCGCCAAGGTTCGGAGGTATGGGGATCATAAACCCAGTGGAGGCGGGCACTACATGAGAACCAAAATTCCCTTAAACTTACTTCTCTGACAGAAAAAATATGTGAGCAAAATGAAAATGATGAGGTGGACGAAGAGGAACAACGAAATGCAAGACAGGAAATTACAAAGAGCAGAGAAGAGAGACAGAAACATAGCCTAGAACAAATTAAGACCAGATGTAGGGAAGAACTGAAAATGAGAGTTGAGATGGCACAAGACACGGGGGCTTCAAATTGGCTCACATCATTACCAATAGAGAAAGGCTTCAGCTTAAATAAACAAGAATTCAATGATGCCGTAGCCTTGAGGTATGGGTGGCCAGTTTCGAACCTGCCGCTGAAATGTGCATGTGGTGAAATAAACAACTCAGACCACTGTATGACTTGTAAGAAAGGAGGATTCATCTGTATCCGGCATGATGAAGTACGAGACATCACTGCACAAATGCTGGACGAGGTGTGCCATGATGTCAGAATCGAACCGGAACTTCTGCCTATGGACTGACAGCGCTTGGCCCACAATACTGCAAATACTTCAAATGAAGCAAGAGTGGACGTAAGTGCTAGAGGTTTTTGGACGAGGGGACAACAGGCTTTTTTCGACATCAGAATCTTCAACCCAAGAGCACAAACATATCGTGAGCGAGGACACAAGGCGGCATACTTGAGAAACGAAAGTGAGAAAAAACGCGCTTATGAAGAAAGAATTTTGAACAGGGATCAAGGAAGCTTTACTCCTCTGGTCTTCTCATCGTCGGGAGGTATGGGACCTTCTGCAAGCGTCTTCTATGCCAGATTAGCTGAACAAATATCTGAGAAAAAGCGCCAGCATAGAAGCCAAGTCATAACTTGGATGAGATGCCGGCTCTCTTTCTCTCTTCTCAGGTCTGCACTCCTATGTCTCAGGGGTACAAGGTCCTCCCCGCTACAGAGGACAAGAGTGAGAGACTTGGACTTTGAAATGGTCGTGGCGGAGGGACGAATTGGGGAACAACTAGGTTGATTGTAGGGAGGTACTGGTACAATAAGATAAACTACAATGTAACTAGAATAAGATAGATTGTACACCACTTTGTAACTGTCACCTTAATAAAGGAAAAAAAAAAAAAAAAAAAAAAAAAAAAAAAAGGAAAGGGAAAAAAATGGAAGGAAACATTCTTACATTACTGAAATGTTTGTGGACAAGCAGTAATGCAAGTATTGGTCACTCTTCTGTAAATCTAAAATGGCTTACTTAAGAATGGGAAAGGGGTGGGACCTTCTATTTTTTTTTTTTTTTTTTTTTTTTTTGCCACTAAGGCAGTAGAGCCTACTAGCTGGGGTAATGTCTTATTACAAAACCATCTTGATGCATTGACGCCCAGGGACATTAGTGAGCAGCAGCTGCAAGACGCTAGCCTAGCTCGTTATAGCAATGGTGCCATAGAGTTGGAAGATGGGGATGCGAAGCCGGGAGATTTCTTTAGGCTCAACAGGATATTGTACCGCAGATTTCTAGACCCCAAATCGAAGTGGGAGGGCGGTGCGAGGGTAGTAGACCAGGTGGTTGTTCCAAATAAGTATAGAGAGTCCTTATTGTGTCTGGCGCATGATGTGCCGGTGGCGGGTCATTTGGGGGTAACAAAAACATTGGCGGCATTGGGCAGGTTTTTCTGGTGGCCTGGGGTCAAGGCTGATGTCTGTGCATGGGTGGCTGGGTGTGCGACCTGCCAGACAACGGGGAAGCCTAACCAGACAATCCCGAAGGCACCTTTGTTTCCCATACCTGTCACCGGGCCTCCGTTCAGCAAAGTTGTAGTAGATTTGGTTGGCCCTTTCCCGCCTACTAGTAGTGGCAATAAATTCCTGTTGACAATCATGGATGTGGCTAAGAGATACCTGGACGCATACCCCATGAGAAACGGCTCGGCAAAGGCAGTTGTTAAAAACTTATTATTGTTCTGTTCCCGTTATGGATTTCCACGTGAGGTGCAGTCAGACCAGGGGAGCAATTTTACATCCAAATTGTTCAAGCAAACCCTTCAGTTGCACGGTATATGTTCTGTAGTGTCGTCAGCCTGCCATCCCGAGAGTCAGGGAGTCTTGGAGCGGTGGCACTCGACCCTGAAGAGTATGCTGCGCTGTTACTGTGCAGAACATGACACTGATTGGGATTTGGGTCTGCCGTATGTTCTGTTCGCTGCACGTGAAGTCCCAGGAGAGAGCCTGGGGTTCAGTCCAAATCAACTAGTCTTTGGCCATAATGTGAGAGGACCTTTAAGTATGGTGAAAGAGATCTGGGAGGGCGAAGAGAAGCCGGGGTCTGTACTTAAATATATCCTTGAGAGCCGGGAGAGACTTATAGGTTGCATGGCAGCGGCAGGTAATAACTTGGTTAATGCACAGGCGGTCATGAAGCACCAGTATGACGCCAAGGTGAAGCTTCGGGAGTTTTCGGTGGGTCAGGAGGTAATGTTGCTTTTACCTTTGCCTGGACACCCCCTTTCTGCCAAGTTCATTGGGCCGTATGTGGTGGCTAAGAAACTGTCCGACCTTTATTATCTCGTTGCAACACCTGACCGTAGAAAAAAACATCAGTTATGTCATGTTAACCTCATGAAAGAGTATGTTTGACGCCCCTCAGAGCCTCTCACTGTCCCTGTGCTGGCCTGCAGCGGCCAGGGTGGAGAAGGAGGTGGGGACAGTCATGCTGCTGAGGAGGATAGCTGGGACTGTCATTTCCGCGGAACAGTGGGCGGGGAATACTGAACAAGAGGCTAGGCAAGCTGTAAGTCGCCTGCCTGAGCACCAGGGTGCTGCTGTCCTAGGCCTGTTCAGGTCATACCCCTCTGTTTTCGCCGAACACCCAGGTCTCACTACTCAGGTAACGCACGACGTGGACGTCGGTGATAATGTGCCCTTCAAGTCAGTGCCCTACCGTGTGCCCCCGGTAAAGTTGCCAGCTTTACGGGAGGAGTTAAAGTACATGGTTGAGAGAGGGATGATCACTGAAGGTTATGTGAAGTGGACATCACCCGTCACGTTGCAGCCAAAACCTGACGGCAAGGTGCGGTTCTGCATAGATTTTCGTAGGCTAAATGGCTTGACCACTACCAACCCTTACCCTTTGCCTCGAGTTGACGACAGCGTGGACAAGATAGGGAATGCAAAGTACCTTACTAAAATTGATCTTGTAAAAGGCTGCTGGCAAGTACCCCTGTCGGACCGAGCTAAGCAAGTTTGTGGTTTTGTGGTAGATGGCAAGACCTACCAATGTAACGTAATGCCTTATGGGCTTAAGAACGCACCTGCCACGTTTCAGAACCTGATGAACGATATTTGTGACGAAATCCCTAACTGCACGGTCTACCTTGATGACGTGATAGTGTATGATGACAATTTTGAAAATCACCTAAGGCACTTAGAGACCCTGTTTGTGAAGTTGCACGATGCTGGGCTGGTGGTGAACCTGAGGAAGTGAGAGTTTGTAAAGGCTACTGTGCAGTATCTTGGCTTCGTGGTCGGGTTAGGCCGGGTGTGCCCCCCCCTGAGCAAGATACAGGCTATCAATATGTTTCCCAGGCCCACCACTAAGCGCCAGGTCATGCGGTTCCTAGGTATGATAGGCTATTATAGGCGCTTCATCCGGGGATACTCTACTGTCTTAGCACCGTTAACTGATCTACTGTCGAAGTCAGTGAAGTTCTGTTGGGCTGCGGAGTGTCAGAGGGCTTTCGACCTAGTCAAGCACCTGCTGTGTACACATCCGATTTTGAGAGCCCCAGACTTCTCCAGGAGTTTTCAGCTGGCGACTGATGCCAGCGGTGTGGGTGCCGGGGCAGTGTTACTGCAGACTGATTCAGAGGGCTTGGAACACCCAGTGAGCTTTTCTCGCAAGTTTAATTCGGCACAAAGGAATTACTCTACTATAGAGAAGGAGCTTCTTGCTATCGTTTTGTCGCTCAAACATTTCGAAGTTTATGTTCCAGCCTACGGCCCGGTAGTGACTATTTATACGGACCATCATCCCTTTAAATTCCTAAATCAGTTTCACAATCGGAATATGCGGTTGACCAGGTGGTCCCTAATGCTCCAAGAGTATAATCTCAACATTCAGCATATTGCCGGGAGTGAGAACGTGATGGCAGATTGTCTATCAAGGGTTGATGATCCAGGATAGTCGTGCACGGTGTGTGGGTTGAGCAGGAGTAAAATTAGGCTATCATAACGCCGTCCAAAAAGATTATAAAACAATAAAATAAACGAGAATTTTTTTTTAGTTTTGAAAGTCTTTATTGTTGTAGCATGATGCATGCGATATTGTGTTTTATGTATAATTCACTCTTCAGTTGTTGTGCACCTTTTGCAATTAGTGGCAGCTAAGGGTAGCAGGTCGGTTGGTTGCCTGTCAGATTTTGATAATGCTTCTAAGGTCGATTATCTAAAATCTTGGGGGGGCTGTGACGCACCCAGTGCATAGCAACGCAACCTGATTGTACTCCTTGGTACTCCACTGTACCGTCACGGTGCGTGTACCGCGTTGTACCGTGCTGGCTGCTTATATTGAGTGTGACAACGTATAACTATGTTCTTTGTATCTCTGCAAAGGTCTCGTCATTTGCTAACCAGTGGTGGGTTTTGTTTTAAGCCATGTCGAGACCTTCCATTTAATATGTAGTATCAATAGAGAAGTTGATAGATAAGACAGTGGGAATTCAGAGAGAGAGTGAGTTAGACTTCAGAGCGAGAGGGTAGCGGTGCGCCACGCTGCCGGGGGGGGTGGTTGCCAGACGTATGGACCGGTTGGCAGCCCTGCGCTTATAGCTAGGTGCGACAGGGTTGGTAGTACATTGCCGCCTGCATATGCTGCCTGGCTGCCCATGTTGTCGTACTGCACATTGCTGGAGGCTCGCTGTGTGCTCTATGACCAGGTTGCCTAGAACCTTTGAGATTCTAACATCCCTTGCCCTCTCTCCCAACTTCTCACGGTTGCACTCTTTCTCTCTGACGACATTACTCTCATTTCATTCTTCTCTCTATTTAAATGCATACCCTTCCCTTGAGGTCCTAAAGGAGTTTCAGCACTCACCTCTCTTATTACTCTTAGGACAAGCATATATTTACATGTATTAGATTTAAGGGGTTAATGTGAACAGCGATCTTCTTGATGAGGATAGTTGGTGAACGTTCTACATGTTCACGAGTTATATGCCCAGCTCATCATCCAATTTGTGACTAGACTAGTGCCATGTGTAAGAGCCCGACCATGCCCAGGAGTTGTCTGTAGAGGGGCGAGGACTTAGCCTTTATTTGCCTACCGAGCCAGGAGCGAGTGCAGTACCAGAGACTACAGCTCGCTCGTAGTGCCGGTATAGTAGAGTAACGTAATTTATCTGTCCTTGTGTTCTCTGCAGTCTTTTCCTGGGTTCTCGCTTTCGGTGCTGGGACTCGTTGTTCCTGTGACTTGGCCTGCTAGCTAGAACACATGGGGATGATGAGTGGGTGATATCTTTATTTTACTATGCATTGCAGCTCTCTTTAAGTTTATGTATGTAACACTTTACAATACACATTACTCACACACAAGACAACACTATTAATACTTTCATGTATCAATTAACTGCACTGTCGTTTTGCTGCTGTGTCCGGAGTTCTGTTGCGTAGGGCGCATACAGACTCAGAGGGGAGACAGAGTGAGAGAAGCGAAGTAGCCTATGCGGTAGTAGGCTACCGGCGCAGTACTGTTGCCTGCAACCTTTTAGTTATTCCAAGTATAGATTCATTCTTATAATAAGTGACTACTATTTATGTTCCTTCCATGTGTATTATTAGGTATCTACTGGATCATGAACATCTTTTATGCTACATGCTAGTGCATGTTAGTAGGGGACAGTTATTCTAGTGCACGCGCTTTCAAATAGGCGTGTACATTTGTCATTTAGCATTTCACTGTCATACCTTTAGCCTGCTTCTATTCTACATTATTAGAGGCTTAATATTAACGTAGTTTCTTGAGTATTTCATTTCTTTAGTAATAACGTAACCTATAAAATGTCTGAGGGAGTTTAGCCTCATAGCCTACCCCTGTTGTACACTTTCGCCGAGTTAAGGTACCTCGTTACCATAGACGATAACTCTGTAGGGCGTTGGTACTTTTGTTGTCTGGAGCATATAGTATTTGGGACTGGAATCGAGCGTGTCGTTGTCACATAAGCCATTTCTGTCCTACGATCAAGAATCCCGAATATGTATTGCCGATCCAGCCGTAACAAAATGAACATTGAAAATTATTTGTAAAAAGTCTCTCATAAACAGCGGCCCTCTATGTTATTTTAGTTTGCGGCCTAATTTAGTCTGTTAATTCACTTTCTCCTTAATTGGACCCCCTATGAAGTAACAGATTATGATGACATAAGTGACGGGTGTTTAGAGGGGGCAGAACTCCCCTTCAACATATTAAGTGTCTCACAGTACCTTCTATTATATAAACAACCCACCAATTTTCAGATATTTTAAATTTCATTTAGGATTTAATATACTTCTACTGTTAAAATAAGTGTCAACCCTCGAAAAATTCGATTGAGATTCAGAACTTAGAACCTGTAACTATATTTGTCCAGGGTTCACCTCCCCATAGACGGCACACACGACTCGGCAGACTTCTTTCTCCCTGCCTTTCAGTCTAATTAACTCTAGGAATTTACCTAATTTTCTATCCAATGTACTATCCAACCAGCGGGGGTGTGGGGGTGGCAGCCCCCACCCATAATACTAGGTTAGGTAAGGTTGGTAGGTTATGCTAAAATCTTTAACGTTGCTTAATAGTTGGATAATGGATAAGGAGCTTACTGGGCAAGTTCATTTTCTATCCCATGTATCATCCAACAACTTTTGCCAAAACTTGGATTTGGTTTTTATTTCATTTTGGGAGTTTCTTAAGTTGAAAAACAAGAAAACTTGAGCCAACTTTTTTTTGCCACTTTGACTTTTATGAATCTGAAAAATCTTAAAATCCGAGCCTACTTTTGCCAAAACTTGGCTCGGGGTTTTTTCATTTTGGAGTTCTCAAGTTGAAAAACAAAACTAGAGCCAACTTTCATCATAAGCCATTATATCTGCTTTTTATGTCTTTAACCCCACATTTTCCCTGAGCTTCATAGCCCTCCCCACTAACGACACCGTGTCTTAAGATCGTTGGATAAAGGGGAAAAAGATTTTTGCGGAAGTGTCAATCACTATATATTTATGCAAATAAACTAAAAAAAAAAAAAATTGGTGGGTAGTTTCCTTAATATTTTCCCAAAATTCTGCCCAAGAACACTAACCTATCCTGGTATTATGGGTGGGGGCTACCGCTCCCACACCCCCGCTGATTAAGTAAAACTGTTACCTGTAGAAATCCAGTTGGTGTGGAGTAATAGGCCTAGCCTATATAATAAAAGTAAACTTTGAGAACACATTAGCCTAACCCAACAACCGGAAAATATAAAGGAAACTGGCCACGAATTTTCCTGGAACTTTGGAAGTCACCCATCGAATGAACATAACTTATAAATCATATTAATATAAATTTAAACTTTTGGAAAAACCGTTGGTAACCTTATACTGCAAGGCTCTTCTTCTTACCTCTGACCGGGTATAGGCTATCCTAGGGTTTACTAGCCTATACCCCTTTGAAAGGACATTAGCCTAACCTAACAACCTTATCTAACCTATTCTAGTATTATAGGTGGGGGCTGCCGCCCCCATACCCCCGCTTTGACTTAGATTGTGTATTTGTCTGTTAATTGGGTATTTTTCAATTTGTTGATAACTAAAATCCTCCATGCGGACTATATGGAGAAAAATATGATTATTCTATTGGTGCCTATTTTCCCTAATTAATTTTTTCTCATAACATCGCACTGTCCTTTAATATTATCAAACCGTTTTCCCCATTATCCAACAATCTTAAGATACGGCCCCCAATAGTGGGGACTGCTATGAAGTACAAGGAAATTGAGGGTAAATTTCCATGATTGCACCTATAAGAGCTAAACAAAATATTGTATTTAACAGTAAGGTACAAAGAGGTAAGTGATGTGGTATAGGTGGTAATATGCGTAAATGGTTTAGAAGGGCATTCCGCCCCCCTCTGACAAAAGTCTATCAATCTATAAGACAGATTTACAATGTTTCAGAGACATTAGCCTAACCTAAGTACCTTACCTAACCTAGTATTATGGGTGAGGGCTGCCGCCCCCACACCCCCGCTGGTTGGGTAAAACTGTAGAAATCCAGTTGGGGTGGAGTGAATAACCGTAGATTTTCGTAAGGGGGTAAGAGGGGGCAGAATGCCCTTATAATCCATTTCCGCATATTGCCACCTATACCACATCACTTACCTTGTCGTACCTTCCTGTTAAATACAATAATAATTTGTTTAGCTCATATAGGTGCAATTTTAGAAGAATACCAAATTGAGGGGTAAAAGACTAAAATAAGGGGTAATATTACCCTAACCTAACCTAGTATGTTAGGTGGGGGCTGCCACCCCACACCCCCGTTGGTTTGGTATGTAATTAATAAAAGGTACACTGTCGCCAAAATAAAAACATAAGTCTACGGTATTTACTCCGCAATCTTCAGTTTTGGCTGTGGATAACAAGAGGTAAATATTAAAGTTTTCAAAGTATTTATAAAGTTTTTCCGAAAGTTAAAACATATATTAAGGATTTATAGGTTATGTTCATTCGATGGGCGACTTCCAAATTTCCAGGAAAATGAGTAGCCAGTTTCCTTGATAAATACCCATCCTTACCCATCCTATCCTAGCATTATGGGTGGGGGCTGCCACCCCCACAACCCGCTGGTTGGGTAACGGTACAAAAAAAAACTGACATAAATTAGGCTACTCCGGCAACGAGTGGGCCGAGAGGTTCACAACAATAACATAAGTGCGGCGGCGGACGTAAGTTAAAATTAGAAATAATCTTATTTATTACGGTACCCATTAATTTCCGGAAGTTTAATGCTATGGGAAAAAATCTGTATCTTTATGTTACGGTACTTGCCATGAACGATTAAGATTGCGCTGCCGGCCTAGTTGTGGCGCGGCTCTTAAATATTGTCCTAATTATATAATAAATAATAATCACCGTTACTTATCTGTGAAAGCTGTGACTAGTGGAGAAGTTTCAGCCTGCTGGTTCGTTAGTCTAAAAGGTATTCTACGCAGGGCTCAAACTCCGCACCCCTCTGTACCTGTGGGGATAGTAGACATTATAATATTAGAAGCCTTTCCTAATCTTACTTAAATGTAGCACACCAAGACATGGCCTAATATGAAACACCAAAACTAGACATGGCTAAATATTAGGCGAAGAATCAGAAAACATTTAGTTTAATACCACGAATTTTGTTGCTATATTTGAAGATTAATAATTAATCTATATGTTCTAAAGAGTAAGAAAATTTGTTTTAACCCTCTGCGAAACCTAATAAAAAAGTATGGTACTAAAATGTCTTTCAGAACAAGGTTGTCAATACGGTACTTCCAGTTATCAATAGCTCTAAAGAACATATGGAAGTGTTGAACCCTCAGAAAAACCTAATATATAAGTATGGTACTAAAATTAATTTTCGTGAAAAGGTTGTCAATACGGTACTTTCCCATTATCAATGTACAATAAAGCTGAAGATTGCAGAATAAACACCGTAGACTTCATTGACTTTTCTTTCACCTTCGTATAATCAGCCAATTTAGTTTTTTTTATTTACCAAGGGATTAGTACTCAACCAGCGGGGATGTGGAGTCAGCAGCCCCCAGCCATAATACTAAGTTAGGTTAGGCAAGGTAGTTCGGTTAGGCTAATTTCTTTTCAAATCACTATAGGGGTTGTTGTTGCCCAAGCTGCCTGGCCGAACAGCCCCAAGAACCGAGCAAGGCCAAGGCCATAACCGAGCGCCCCCACAGAACTCTCCCCGCCGACCACAATAAAGCCTGGGTGACCGAAGCCACTCCATGGCGGGGAGCTGAGGAGGGTGCGGAAATGCCCGGGAAACCAAAGCCCCACCCAGGGCCCTGTGTCCCTCAGCAATTATGAAGAGAAAGTTGAGGGGCAAGGGAAAAATGACTCTTTGGCTTCCAATCTTGGTAGATTGGGAGGTCAATCCACGTTAGAGACGCCGTCACTTGAGATCTAGAAAATATTTAAGTAAAAGGAACAGTCTGAGTAAGCTATGGGTATGGCAGAGATTGCTCAGTTCTCACTCTGATAGACCAGCCCATCACCACAGGTAAGTGTCAATGATTCATAGGCCTAATGGGGAAAATAAGTTTGAGATTTCTAATTAATTACAAACACTATACAGTACCGGTATATTTATTTAAATAAAATTATTTTTATAACTAAAATTGAAAATTCGTGGTATTATAATAGAAAAAATCCAAAGTTCCCTCAGATTTGTAAAAATTTAAGTAAAAAATAAAATAGGGCCTAGGCTTAAAAAAAAAAATTGCCTAAATTAGTTTAATAAAGTTTGCTCGGATTAGGCCAATGTTCAAGGGGGTGGGGGCCAGTGCTCTCCCTCAACCCACCATTTTTCCAATTTACACTTAAATTTCCCTTCCCTACTGTAAAACTTATTAACCCAATAAATGCCGCCATTTGACTCCGTATTTTCAGATTAATGAATAATGGATAGCCTAGCCTAGGGTAAGAATGCATAGCCTATCTTCCACTCAAACCATGAACAAAAAGAAAATCCTTTGAAAATTATTAAAAAATCGTAAGGCTGCTCTAGTAATCTTTAAATGGTAGTTTTTATGTGTATTATACTGTAGGCTAGATTCAGTTATTCCTATATTAGGCCTAGCCTACCCCTATAGTATCCCTCGCCTCAAACACTCCCAACTCTCCGCCATCTGAATTGCAACTAGGAATGAGAATTGGCCACAAATTGCTTACCTCGCTTTTCAACTATGAAATTATTATGTTCTTTCCAACAACCAACTATACTCTTAAAATCTATTAATGAAATTTACAAACGCATGTGGCAGTCCGTGGATTCGAATCCAGGATGCTCACACCGAAAATCAACACCTTATGCATCGCACCACGAAGACGGTTAAAGAATGGTGGACACTGCCTAAGATTTATTATGCAACTTCGAATCCTGCATATCAATCTAAGCATGTACACACATCCCAACTGCAACTCACGTAGGCTATGCATATGTGAATGGAAAGTGCAATTAATGGGGCCTTAACGACTAGGAAAGTCTTCAATACAGCAGAATACAGTTGTAAAGTAGAACTATAAATGGTCAGTTAGTTCACATTATCGATCGTAGCAAACAAGGTAGCCACCGGTCAATGGCGGCGACCAGCTGCTGCCAAGTGTAAATCACAAATGGCAGATGCGAGCCACATTTGCGATCCACAAACTTATTAAAGGGAAAAATACATACAAACTTTACTAAAATATATTAAAGGGAAAAATACGTACAAACTTTAACAACTTAAATCAGATTGCCCCAAATTTAGCGACTTCATTTAGTTATAGCTTAATTCGGATTGGCTGTAGTCTGCTAGTTTCCGCGCTCACGATCACCGATAATTTATAGAAGAATTAGAATACTCAATTACCTAAACAACGAAAACTATAATAAGAGACTTACACCAACGCTAGACCGTCGAAACTGCTGCAAAACTGTTGAATCTCACGGCAACTGAAGAGGGTGGCTTCCTAGCTCCCGATCACCAAGGATGTTCACGCGCGAGTGACCGCTCCGGCTCAAAGTCCAGTCAACTTTGCCTTGCTTTACCCCCCCCCCCCCTTCTCTTCCCGTTCTTTCTCTCTTCTCCCCCCCCCCCCTCCTCTTCCCGTTCTTTCTCTCTGCTTTATATTTGGTGAGGTTCGAACACCCTTGGTCGAATCATTTCGCGGCAATTTAGCCAATTTTGGGTTGATCGAATCTTTACGTCTCGATATTAACACTAGACGATATTATACAGCTTAGAAAGGGCCTTTAGTAATCAAGGCGGAAATATATCTCAATTAACCTTTTGAGTTCCACAAATACCTTCTGAACTTTATATAATCGTCTAACAATGGCCCGAATATAATGAAGCCAGGTGTCATGGTATTGTTGACCGAGTTCAAATAATTGTTTCACTCGCGTATTCGAACCTTAATGCTCTATATTTAGCATAAAAGTCGCTATATCCGCTAAATAGAGCCTGAACCGTGGCTAGAACAATTAATGTTGGTGGATACAATACAAAGAATATGACTCGATAAATGTCACATTTTATTAATGCTTTAGAACAGTTATAATCTCCAAAAACAGCTATAATTAACATTGATAGATAACAAAGATTATTTCATACAGTAAATATCTCAAATATCTAGCATAAAATTTGCTAAATTAGCAACGCTGCTCCAGATTGTTGACGATTCGACTCTCGTAAACGAAGCGATACTCGCATATTTTCGTAATTATACTGTTTAATCCACTTATGTATAGTATAGCCTATATGGGTAATAAATGCTCACACTTTATAGCTTTAATTTTAAAATGTATTTTATAAATAATGGTGAAGT
Organism: Lithodes maja; assembly: GCA_037953745.1. Taxonomy (NCBI): domain Eukaryota; kingdom Metazoa; phylum Arthropoda; class Malacostraca; order Decapoda; family Lithodidae; genus Lithodes; species Lithodes maja. The sequence goes on from JBAKBP010006921.1 coordinate 37,056, forward strand.
TAATTAGCCAGAATTTTGCACAATTCGAAACACATCTGATTCGACTCTTCATATGAAGCACCTTTTATATTATCCACATGTTAGAGACCCCGTGCGAGGCTAGTGTGGAAGGTGCTGATTGGTTTATTTGAAATTTCCCGAGTTATGATAGGCTACAGACCTACAGTTATACAAGATGTTAAAAAGTCGAGTTCCACATTCATAATTATTTAGCCTATCTCCCTTGAAACTCCCACTAAAACTCCTTATAATTTAGCAAACTTAGGATTCGGTTGTATTCTCTGTAATTTCGTTTGTGCTAAAAACATGAATTTTGCATTCATTATTATAAAGATTCATCAAATTTGAAATATTGTAATTAGGGCATATGCCCTAATTACAATATTATCATTATTACAATATTATAATTATATTATCTTATGCAGTAGTTAAACAATATAACCAAATAATTAATGGTGTTATGGCAAATTATTCATGTAAGTCAATCATACTTTGTTTTATCATACATAAGGTTATCTATCTATTGTTGTTGTTGGAGTTACAGGGCCACTCGAGCACGTCACCGCGCCCGCTCCAGCCCTTCCTTCGTAGGCGCGGAGATGCCATCGACTACAAGCGCGTCAGGCGCCCAGTCGCTGTGAGGAAGCTGCAGAAGCGGAGAATCATGGCACGTCTCATCCCCTCAGGGACCCCCCGGCCTCCGAGGAGCGTTGGCAGGGAGAGCGAGGTGATGCCGAGGAGTCGAAGGCGGCCAGCGAGGATAGACCGCTCCATGTAGAAGCGAGGACATCTCAACACATAGTGCTCAGTTATCTATCTATATGCTCAGGCCCAATCCCCACTTTTCCTATTCCCCCCCCCCCCCCCCTCTATTTTATTATTATTATTTGTTTTTGTTTTTTGTGTTTTGTTGTGTTTTGTTTTCTTGGGGGTGGCCGACTCAAGACAGAGCAAGAACAGGAAAACACAAAACACAAGACAAAACAGCGAACAAACACAGACAAAACACAAAATTCACACACATTATAGAGTGGGTATATATTGATGAGGCCAACTGTACAAACTAGTGACAGTTAAGGTTTCCAGGGATGGTTTCTCAGAAAGTTTAATGGTTTCGCGTATTTTCCACAATGTATGGGACCTCAATTTCGTTCAGGTGGGGTATAAATACGGAGAGAATTTTGCGAAATTATCAGTGGAGACTTGGACACCATACAATAATTATCACCATCACCTCTCTGCTGTATCCGTCAGGTAATGTGAAGGTTATTAGTTTGATTATAATCCTAGTTTGATGTTTGTTATTAAATTAACTTAAATTTGTTTAACAAATTGGGGACACTATATCACTTTTCTTTAAATAGGTTGTATAGTTTCATGTAGACTGTGGGTTATTTATAATTTAAATTAAACTGTTTCCCTTTACCATTATTTTACTGAATTTTCAAGTAGTTTGTGTTAAAGTGAACTACAGGGATGAACGACAAACTTTAAGATTAATGCAGGGTCATAACTTGGCATGAATATACTGTAATATGTATATGGGCAATATCGATATAATTAAATTAAACTAACAAAATACTAATATATATATATATATATATATATATATATATTATATATATAGTCTGTGACTAATTGGCATTTTCAGCCAGCTGGAGTGACTCGATTGTGTAGAGACTCGGTTTGTAAGGAAGATATGCGGTCCTGAACAGCCAGGGCTGTTTTTCGTAGTTAATAACTTAATTCAATACTAAAGCTCTCCAAAAGATAGACCAACGTCCTGATGTGGTGCAAATCGAGAAATAATCCCAGCTCGCCAGCAATTGACATGCATTCAGTGTTTAAGCATGTTTAGCCTGGTCCAGAGTTGAGGGAACTCTGTTCTAAGGCCTATTTCGTAATGATAATAGTTTTAATGTTAAATTTATATATTGCGGTCCCTTAACCAGAGTGGTGAAGCCTAATGTTGAGCTGTAAACATGCATACAAAATATAAGTTAATAAAATAAATAAATCGCCATTTTCCCATGTCCATAGTTCCCGCCATTGGCCAAAGTAGTCATGGTAAACACGCCAGTTGGCGCCACATAAAATAACTTCGATAAGCTATATTTCTATATTGTTAGAACAAATTGATGCAAGTTCTTCAGTATCATGTACCTAAAACCAAGCTGATCCCAATGGACATTATAGTTTGAAAAAGTTTTATCCCTGGAATTCACCTTTAAATGCACAGGTTTTTTCTTGGGAACTAAAGCTTTAAATTTAATCGGATGTTAAACTAAGGACTGATTTGAACTTGCATTAATGTTTTTTTTTAGTAGAAGGAAGTTTACTTAAATTTTAATTTAATGCTGAAAGTTTAAGTTCAATTGGCCTGTAGGTTTATTTTTGTTATTAGTTTATAACTGTATAGGCCTATGGTTTGGAAGATTATTTTAATGAGAATTTTAATGTTTAATCTCTTAAGGTAATGTTCATGGTTATGCTGAATGAACCTAGCCCATTAAACCTGTTCAGCCCGTGGTATCCTACTCCAGCCCTGGGTCTACGGAATTATAACTATTGGAATCTTCGAAAGCACTTTTTTTTGGAATTCTGAAACTTTGTTCTGTGCTAAAATGTTCTGCAAATAAAAATTCAAATACTTTAGTATTGACTTCCCTGGAGTGTGGAATTTATTTAAAAATATATAAGAATTATCTAAATGGGCCTAGTAGCCTATATAACTAAAATGGCATCCAAGCAAATTTGACCAAACTAGCCTATAGCCTACATAAAACTAAAATTGGTGCACATATAATTTAAAGAGTTGTGGTTAACCCTCGCATCCTTATGACGCAGAGCTTGCCAGATTAGCAATAAGAAATGGATTACTCACTCTTATAATTACCTCTCCAAAATTAGTTTTTTGCCCACAGCTAACTCAAAGACAACTGCAGAGGTTGAAGTAAATAAACTAAAGGCTTATAAATAGCCCTGACGGTAACAAAGGCTTTAAAGTATCCCTAATAGGCTCACAAATTGAGTCAGGACGTGAGAGGGTTAATTAGTAAGACATCCTTTATAGTGTTATCTACCTTGTGTGGGCCGATCGGCTTTCTGCAGACAACCATTTTTGTATGTTATGTTAAACTATAATTAGAGTGAGTAAGCTATGGGTATGGCAGAGATCGCTCAGTTCTCACTCTGATAGACCAGCCCATCACCACATGACTAGAACCCAATCCTCTCAACATCAGCTAGGAAAGGCCCTAGAAAGCCGCCTTTGGCGGGGGGATAGCTCCCCTATTTCAACCCCTTTCGGGGTCGGGCACCCGCCCTGTTACTTGATATAGGGGTTACTTTGATTGTTTACTCTTGGTTAAACATTTTAAGTTAATTTTAGGCCTACTGTGTAACCTTTTGGACATTTTTAATGTTTTAGTTCAATTTGTTTTAGGCTTGCTAATTTTGCTCTTGACAATGCTAAAAGGTTTCAGTTTTATATTTTGTAGTTTTGTAAAAAAAAAAAAAAATTTTTTTTAACTTTGATGTATACTTTAACTTTGCTTTGAGTTTCTTTTCTATTATGAATCCTTCAGAGTATAAGCTTTTGTATTTAAAAGACATGTTGTCCAGTTTGATTTAGTTATGCTATTTCTTTTAATGCGACGTTTCAGTGATTTTCACTTCTGGGTATGGTTTTGATTAACTGGGTTGTTAGCTTATTAAGAGAAACTACTTTATTTCAATAAACTTAGGAGTTTGCTTTTTTCCCTCAACATTGCTCGCTTATAAGTTTAGGCGGTACGTAAGCTACTTCAGCTTTTGTATGCGGTCGGCTTAGCATCTTATATATATATATATTTATTTATTTTTGGGGGGGGGGGTATTTTTGGCTTTGTTTAAATTAGGTTTTATTTTATTTTTTTTTATTTTTTATTGCAGTTTATTATACTTCACATGATTTTAACTTTAATCTTTGACAATATCCCCAAAACAAGTTTTTGAACATAGGCCTAGGCTATCACATGTCTGCATTTGGTTACCGGTATTGCTTTAGACTGAAGTTTGCTTTTGGAGTTTGCTATTGGTTCTGCGTAACTTAGAATTTTCTAGTTTTGCTTCTATATTGTGGATTCTTATTTTAGATTTATTTTATTAAATGTATATAAAGCCTATATATATTATTTATTTTTGTGTGTGTGGGGGGGGGGGTGTATCTTTTGGCTTATGCTTCGGTGCCTTTGTGTATGTGCCTCTATCTTTGATCTTGCCTTTGATTCCGGCTGTATCTTGGTTTTGGATGTATATATTTTAGTATCCTTTTAACTTGAGACCATGCCCAGAACTTTGGACTTTACTTTATATTTTTAGTCTTGCCTTAAACTTATAGTTTTGCTTTCAAATATTATTTTTTCGATTTTCCTTTATTACTTTGGTAATGTTTTTGCTATACTGTATTTTGGCTATGCTTTTTACTTTGTTTAGGGCTAAGTGTTGGTATTAAAGGTGAATTCTAGGGGTGAAAGATTTTTGTTTGGGTTTAATGCAGGGTCATAACTTGTCATGAATATACTGTAATATGTATATAGGCAATATCGATGTAAATCCATTAAACTCCAGACAAAAATAAGAATTCAAATCGTCGTTGGCATTCTTTGTCTATCAGCTGAGCTAGTAGCCTACCAGCCAGCTGGCTTGACGTAAGAATTGCCAGACGCCATATGTAAATATTCACTCGCACTTGTGGATGGTCAGGTCTGTTTTTCTTAATACCATGCAATTCAATACTATCCATCTCTATCTATTGCCTGACGCCGTGATCCCCGAAGGGGTGGCCACGAACGAACCGCCCCCATGCACCTGTCCCCAGTCAGTCGACGCCCCTCCCCCCAACCAGCACCGCCTTCATTCATGTAGTTCCTCACTCCATCCTTCCACCTCATATTCGGTCTACCTCTCCCCCTCTGTCCCTCCACCTCGCTCTCGTACACCCTCTTAGTCATTCTCTCGCTTTCCATACGTTCCATATGGCCGAACCATCTCAAGTTGTTCCTTTTCACACTTTCCAGCACATCTACCTCCACACCACACCTCCTTACTTCCTCATTAGTCTGTCTATCCCTCCATGTAATTCCGCACGCACTCCTTAAGTAATTCATTTCCACTGCTCTCACTCTTGGTCTGAGTCTCTCAACCAACGTCCATGCTTCGCTTCCGTAAGTCAGTGTCGGGATTACCACACTGTCATGCAAGGACTTCTTCACTTCCATACTGACCACCCTATTCAATTCAATACTCTATCTGCAAAATATCGAACAAGGTCCTGAATAGGCCTATGTGGTGCACACACAGAAATAATCCCATCTCGCCAACAATTCACATACATGCAATGTTTTCCAGTGTTTATTCTGGTCCAGAGTTGAGGGAGGTCGCTTTAAAGGCATATTCTTAATCCAAGAATTTTGTTCTGTAAATTTAAATATCACTGTCCCTTGACCAGACAGTGGTGAAGCCAAATGTTGAGCAGTACACATTCATACAATGTTCAAGAGTTTCTCGCATAAAGGGATTAGGGGCATTTTGTGTATGACTCCCGTTAGGGGGAGTAAGGCGTCTGGCAATAGATAGATAGATCCGAAACTAGACTGATGGTGAATGAATTAAGGTAACCGAAATGCATACAGTATATTGTTGACCTCATAAGCTGCCAGACCAGTGTTGAGCATAAATGTTGAAGGAAAAAGGGCTTGTGTGATACCGGCTTTACGGTCACTATATTGTCCTTAACCCCCCTTGCCACATGACTCGTTGCCGCCGTTTGGGGGCTTCCGGGCTTGTAGGTGGGGCGGCCAAGGTTCTTGGCCGCTCTCCCTATCACCTCCAACTAATTTTGTCATGTCCTTTTCTTTCTCCTCCTTTCTAGTTTTCGTTTTTCCCTCTTCCGCTTTCTCCTGGGGCTGCCATCCGAGGCCGGTCTCCCACCCTTGAACTTTTGTGGTCCCGTCCCTCCCTTCCCTTCCGGTTGACTTCCCTGTTTGCTTCCTTCCTTTCTCTTTAACTGCTTCGGAGGTTCTAGTTTCCTTCGGGCTTCGCCTTGGTGTCTCTGATCACTGCTGAGTTGGCAGAGTCCACCTGGCGACAGGTGCTGCCGGCGAGGGCTCGCAAGGCTCGTTGCTGGAGGATAGGCACTATAGGGATGCTTTGGGGTTTCTGACTCTCTTCTCTCTTCCCAGTGAGTGTGTCCGGTGACTACGCCGGCCCCGTTCTCCATGGGACAAAGCTGCAGGACAAATGCCCGGGTTGTACAAGGTCCCTAGCTCAAAGCCGAGACCTGTCCCATCTCAATTGGCCGCATTCTGGGTTTCGTGGCCCTGCGGAGGTCTTTCTCCCTTTCGTTGCCAGGGGCACCTGGTAACCGCAGTATCTTCTTCCATGCTTTACCCCTTTTCTCTTGTTATGGTGACGACTTATGCTTTTTTCCCTGTTCTTCCCTGTTTATGGCTTCTGCTTTAGTGGTTCCGGTGAGTGAGCCCCTTGTGGCATGCAGCCTGCCACTTGGGGGTCTGTTGTCTGGCTGTCAGTCCGGTTCACCGCGGGAGCACGGTGAGTCGGGGATGGTTTTGGGTGCTCTCGACCGGCCCGCTGAACTATCCCTCGGTCGTCGCTCGTCCCTCTCGTCCATTACCGTTCCGAATCCTTCTCCTGCCCTTCCGTCTTCGTCACGTCTTTCTCCGCCCTCCACTACCCAGGATTTCATCTCCTCTCCTGTAGTTATTTCTGCGTCTTCCTCTTCTTCCTCTTCTCCCTCTAGTCTTGTCACCCTCGACCCTTTTCTGCCCTCCCTCCCTCGTTCTCTTTCCTCTTCTTCTCCAGTTTCGTCCTCTTCTCGTCCTCGCTCCTCGGTCCTCCCTATGTCCTCTCTCTTTGCACCTCCTTCCTTTACTAAGTTTTTCTCCATCCCTGCTTCTGCGCCTCTAGCCGGTGATGACCTCCTCTTCCACCTGCGTCTCCTTCAACAGGTGGGAAAGGACGTCACCTTCCACTCCCGCCATGATGCCTCCCGTCTTGTTACCGTCCAAAACGAACTTCAGGCTACTGCTATGTCCTCTTTCGTCGATTGTTCTGGCACCCCCATCCCGGCTCAAAAAGATCAACGACTCAACTCCTGTACAGGGACTGTCCTGATCCCCGCTTCCATCCGTCTCGGGGGTCGTCCTTTCGCGGATTGCGCCGACCTCGTCAAGGACATCGTTGTCGCTCAAGACCACAAGGTGGTTAGTGTGGTGTGCTACACTATCCCTCCTCGCGACCTTCGCCGCCATCCCTCTCACATTGCCAAGATCTCTTTTGATGGACTTTCCCTTCCTGCCCATGTTATTGTCGGTGGTGCTCGCCTCCCCGTGACTGCGTCTCTTCCCCGTCCACTCCAGTGTCGCAGCTGCTGGCGTTTCGGCCACCCGGCTAAGTTCTGCCGTACAGCCGCTGAGTGCCCACTCTGCCCGCGCTGTGCGCAGTCCGGACATGCCGTTGGCGGATGTCAGTCAACGTCCCAGTTCTGCCTTAATTGCCGCGGGTCTCATTCGGCCGACTCTAAGCTTTGCCCCGTTCATCTGTTCGAGTCTGAGGTTGCTGTCCTCAAAGCGAGACACGGCCTTACGCTCACCGCAGCCCGCCAAGAGGCTCGTCGCTTGGGCTTCACCCCTCAGTCGTTTTCCAAGACTCTGTCTCCTCCCTCCTCTTCTTTGCCTCCCTCTGCCACGCCCCCCCCTTTTTCTGGTTCCTCGGTTCCTTCCACCGCCTCCGCTCCCTCCGTCCCCCCGGTCGCACCAGTTTCGTCATCTGCCTCCCTTCCTTCTACCGGTGCTTCTCCTGGATTTTCTCCTTCCTCCTCTTCAGTCTCCTCCGTTCGTCCTTCCGTCTCTTCCTTTTCTGTCCCTTTGTCTAACACTTTCTCTGTTCTCAGTCCTTCTCCTACTTCTGCCCCTTCCTCTTGCTCTCTTCCTTGTTCCTCCTCTTCTAGTCTCCCTCCACGCTCTCACCGTTCCAAGCCTCCCCCCCGTTCTCCGTCATCTTCCTCTTCTAGTCGCCCCAAATCTCCTCCTCGCTCTAAACTTCCCTTCTCCTCTACCAAACGGGCTCCTGTGCTCCGTTCTTCCTCGCCCGCTTCCTCTTTTAAACGTAAGGGTGGTCTCCGTGATGTGCGGTGCTCCAGTCCCTGCGAGAAGAAGAAGAAGTCGCCTCCTTCTCCTTCTGTTTCCCTTTCTCCTCTCTCCGTCCAGTCTCCTCCTCCTCCCGTCCCTGCATCCCTAGATTTCTCCTACGAAACCCTACCTCAGATTGACGAATTTATCCGTTCTTCCCACCCACCACCTTCTACTGTTCACGCCGAAGTTCATCCTACCCCCTCTTCTCTCCCCCCTACCCCTCTCCCGCCTTCCCCTCTCCCGCCTTCCCCTGCCCCGTCCTCTTCCTCCACTCCCCCTTCTGGCCTTCCTCCGGGCCCTCCTCCTCTTCCTCCTCCTGACCCTCCCCCTCTTCCTTCTCCTGCCCTTACCCCCTCCTTCTCTTCCCACCCGCCGTCCGTCCTTCCTCCTTCCTCTCCTCTTTCTCTGTTAGGCCTCCCTATGCCCCCCGGTTTCCAGTCTTCCCCTTCAACGTCTTCTCCAATTCCTGCTCTTATTTCCCATCGTTAGCCTCTCTTGGCTATATTTTCCACCCACGGTGTTACCTGTATTTTGTAAATATGTTGTATATAGTGTTCGTCTTTTCTTCCCTCTTGTACGCGTTTTCTTTTTATTCTTTTTTGTCGTTAATTTTTTTTTCGCCCATCCGACTTTTCATTGTTGTGCATAAGTGTGTATTCTTCCCTTTCTTTTTTTGTTGGCTTTTGCCTCCTTTTACTTCTCCACGTTATCCTCATTCCCCTTTTCTTAGTTGTACATAAGTGTGTGTGTTTTCCTTTATTGTTATTTGTGTATATTTCTTTCCTTCTATGTGTGTCCTTCCTCTTTTTCTGTGCGTTCTTATTTTCGGTGGCTTTTGCCTCCTTTTATGGTTTTCTTTTGTCTGTTTTCGTTGTTTTTTCGTCCTTTAGTCTCCTCTTAGTTTCTTTTTTCTTTTTCTTTATTTATGTCCATTTTGCAGTGGAATCTTCGTAGTCTTAATGCTCAAAGGATTGACTTAAGTTTTCTTCTTTCTCTTCACTCCCCTAAGGTCGTTTGTCTTCAGGAGACTCGTCTTTTCTCTTCTCCTGTTCCCTTTCCTCATTACTCTTTTTATAGTTCTCCCCACTCTCTCCATGATACTTGTCTTCTTATTCATCGTTCTGTCCCTTTTGAAGAGCTGTCCTTTTCTACTCATTTCCCTTGCACCTTTGCTAGAGTCTATCTTGACCGCTGGTTGACAGTGGTTTCTGTATATTTGTCGCCTTCTCTTCCCATCGATTTTTCCGAATTCTCCGGGATTTTATCTAAGTTGCCCACTCCATTCTTAGTCCTTGGTGATTTTAATGGTCGGCACACCTTGTGGGGTGACAATGTTATTTCGCCCCGGGGTCGTCGGCTTGAACCTTTTCTCTCGGCCCGTAATCTTTTTATCCTTAATTCTGGTACTCCTACTCATTTTGATGCTCGGACTCGTACGTTTTCCTGTATCGATCTTTCCCTGTGTTCCCCTTCAGTTTCCCTTGATTTTCATTGGTCAGTTCTCGAGAATTCTCACAATTCCGACCATTTTCCCATTCTCCTTTCTCTGACTACCTACTCTCCTACTCCTAACTCCCCTCGTTGGTGCTTCCAGCGGGCGGACTGGTCTTCTTTCGCTTCCCTTACTGTTCCTTCTTTGCTTCCTCCTCCTTTCTCGTCGGTCCGTGTCATGCTCTCGTTTTTTCTGGATCTGGTTTTCGGTGCTGCTTTGCCATCCATTCCCCGGACGTCTCGCCCTTTCTCGTCTAAATGCGTCCCTTGGTGGTCTCCTGAGTGTTCCAGGGCCCTCCGGGTTAAACGGGCGGCTTGGAAAAGTTTTCGCCGTAAGCGTCTCACCCCTGCTTCTCAGGAGTCATTTTTTCTCTTTCGCCGTGCGTCTGCTCTTTTCCGTCGTACTACCAAAGCCGCTAAACGCCGGAGTTGGGAGTCCTATGTTTCTTCTATTACGTCTCGCACTCCTGTCGCTTCGGTTTGGAAACGTATTCGTAAGATCTCTGGTAAACATCTTCCCTTCCGTGCTCCAGTCCTCCGCATTGATGGTGTTTCTGTGGCAGACTCCGAAACAATTGCTGATCGATTGGGCTCGTACTTTAGCTCCGTTAGCAGTGGTTCTCACCTCTCTGCTGAGTTTCACTCGCTTAAAGTCGTTGCGGAAAGTACTCCAATTACTTTTAGTCTTTCCTCTGACGAATCCTATAATGCTCCTTTTTCCTCAACTGAGTTACGCACCGCTCTCCGTGCCTGTAAGAACACTTCTGAGGGTCCTGATGGTATCCATTATCTCATGCTCAAACATCTTTCTTCGCAAGCTCTGGTCTTCTTGTTAGCTCTCTATAACAAGATTTGGTCTTCTGGTGTTTTCCCTCCCTCTTGGAGTACTGCCCTGACCATACCTTTTCTTAAACCTGGCAAGTCTGGGTTCTCCCCACAGGACTATCGCCCTATTGTCCTTACCAGTTGCCTGTGTAAACTCTTTGAACGTATGATTAACGCTCGTCTCATGTGGATTCTTGAGTCGCGCCATTTGTTGTCTTCTTCCCAGTTCGGGTTCAGACGTGCTCGTAGTACGCTTGACCCCCTCCTTCGCTTGGATTCTTATATCAGGACGGCTTTTGCTCGTCGTCAAACTGTCATTGCTGTTTTTTTCGATCTCGAACAGGCCTATGATTCTACCTGGAAGTACCACATTTTGCGTCAGCTCCGTTCTTGTGGCATTTACGGTAATCTAGGAGTCTTTATTCAGAATTTTCTTTCTTCTCGGTCCTTTCGTGTCAGAGTCGCTTCCCACTTGTCTCGTCTTTACCCTCAGTTGGAAGGTGTCCCTCAGGGTTGTGTCCTGAGTACCGTCCTTTTTCTCATTGCTATCAACGGTATCGTGTCTTCTCTTCCTGTCGGGGTTCGGTCTTCCTTGTATGTCGACGACTTTGCGATTTACGCAGCCGACTCAGATATTGCTGCTTTACGTCTTTTTATCCAATCCGCTATTCTGGCTGTTTCTTCATGGGCAACCCGCCACGGGTTCCGTTTTTCCACCTCCAAATCCTGCGCGATGTCCTTTACTCGTTGCCATTCTATTCCTCATCCTCCTCTTACTCTTTATGGTACTGCCCTCCCTTATCGTTCCTCTACTACTTTTTTGGGTCTTACTTTTGATTCTCGTCTTAATTGGTCCGCTCATGTTTCTTCTCTCAAGGTTGCTGCCTTACTCCGCCTCCGCCTTCTTCAGTCCTTGTCCCACCTCACTTGGGGTGCTGATCGAGCGCTTCTTCTTCGGCTTCATACGGTTCTTGTCCTCTCTAAGTTGGATTATGGCTGTCAAGTTTACTCTTCAGCCTCTGATTCTGTTCTCCATGCTCTTGATTCTGTTCATCACTCTGGTCTTCGTCTTGCCCTTGGTGCTTTTCGTTCCTCTCCTGTTGAAAGCCTCTATGCTGAGTCTGGTTTCCCTTCTCTTTATCGCCGTCGGGCTCTCCTGTCTCTTCGTTCTTACGCTCGCCTTCAACAATTCCCATCTTCACATCTTTCCCTTCCCCCTTCGGTCGTTGCTACTTTTTCGTCTCGCCCCCGTCTTGGTTCTCCGTTTTCTGTCCGCATGCTCTCGCTGCTCGCATCGTGCTCTTTCCCTGTTTCTAACGTCCTCCCTTTCCGCTTTTGCTCTTTTCCCCCCTGGCTTTTCCCTCGTCCTTCGGTTTGCCCTTCCATCCTTCCTTGTTCCAAGTCCTCTACTTCTCCCCTCGTTCTTCGGTCTCGTTTCTTAGATCACCTCTCTCTTCACGCTGCAACCACTCCTGTGTTTACTGATGGCTCCAAGACGTCGGTAGGCGTGGGGTTTGCCGTCCTTTTTCCCACTTGCTCGTATCAATATTCTTTACCTCCCGTTGCCAGTATATTAACTGCTGAACTTTATGCTATTTTTATTGCCCTCCGTTTTATGTGTTCCTTCCCCTCCTCGTCCTTTACTTTGTTCTCTGATTCTCTCGGTGCTCTACTTCTCTTACAGTCCTCCCCTGCTCTACACCCTTTAGTTCTTTCCATTCAGGAATGGCTTTTCCGCCTTTCCGTCCGCAAAAAGCTTGTTCGTTTTTGCTGGGTTCCCAGTCACGTTGGCGTTTGCGGTAATGAGCGGGTTGATTGCCTTGCTCGTTCTGCTGCCGTGCGGGGTACCCGCTCCTCACTTGCTGTCCCGGCCTCTGATTTCTTCCCTGCCTTGTCCAGGTTTCTTTGGTCGAGGTGGCAGACTCAGTGGTCCGCTCTCTCCGTTAATAAACTTCGTTCTGTCAAACCGTCCGTTTCTGGGTGGTCTGATCCCTCCCACCGTAATCGCCGATGGGAGACGGCTTTGGCCCGTCTCCGCATTGGCCACACCAGACTTACCCATTCGTTTTTAATGTCCCGTTCTCCTCCGACTCTTTGCTCGCGCTGTACCGTTCAGCTTTCTGTCTCCCATCTTTTCCTCGATTGCCCCTTATTTTCCGTTGCCCGCACGCGTTTCTTCCCTTTTCTGGCTTTCCTCCGCCGGCCGCCATGTCTTGCAGATTTTCTTTCTGAATCTCCCTCGTTTTCTATCTCCCGTATTATGTCCTTCCTTCATCATGTTCGAGTTCTCGATGATATTTAGTTACCTTCCTTCCCGTCTTTACCTATTTCGTGCCATATGGCCTTTGTCGCCTGGTGCGTTGACTTCATTAATGTAATGTAATGAAGGAAAAAGGGCTTGTGTGATACCGGCTTTACGGTCACTATATTGTCCTTAACCCCCCTTGCCACATGACTCGTTGCCGCCGTTTGGGGGCTTCCGGGCTTGTAGGTGGGGCGGCCAAGGTTCTTGGCCGCTCTCCCTATCACCTCCAACTAATTTTGTCATGTCCTTTTCTTTCTCCTCCTTTCTAGTTTTCGTTTTTCCCTCTTCCGCTTTCTCCTGGGGCTGCCATCCGAGGCCGGTCTCCCACCCTTGAACTTTTGTGGTCCCGTTCCTCCCTTCCCTTCCGGTTGACTTCCCTGTTTGCTTCCTTCCTTTCTCTTTAACTGCTTCGGAGGTTCTAGTTTCCTTAGGGCTTCGCCTTGGTGTCTCTGATCACTGCTGAGTTGGCAGAGTCCACCTGGCGACAGGTGCTGCCGGCCAGGGCTCGCAAGGCTCGTTGCTGGAGGATAGGCACTATAGGGTTGCTTTGGGGTTTCTGACTCTCTTCTCTCTTCCCAGTGAGTGTGTCAGGTGACTACGCCGGCCCCGTTCTCCGTGGGACAAAGCTGCAGGACAAATGCCCGGGTTGTACAAGGTCCCTACCTCGAAGCCGAGACCTGTCCCATCTCAATTGGCCGCATTCTGGGTTTCGTGGCCCTGCGGAGGTCTTTCTCCCTTTCGTTGCCAGGGGCACCTGGTAACCGCAGTATCTTCTTCCATGCTTTACCCCCTTTTCTCTTGCTATGGTGACGACTTATGCTTTATTCCCTGTTCTTCCCTGTTTATGGCTTCTGCTTTAGTGGTTCCGGTGAGTGAGCCCCTTGTGGCATGCAGCCTGCCACTTGGGGGTCTGTTGTCTGGCTGTCAGTCCGGTTCACCGCGGGAGCACGGTGAGTCGGGGATGGTTTTGGGTGCTCTCGACCGGCCCGCTGAACTATCCCTCGGTCGTCGCTCGTCCCTCAAGTCCATTACCGTTCCGAATCCTTCTCCTACCCTTCCGTCTTCGTCACGTCTTTCTCCGCCCTCCACTACCCAGGATTTCATCTCCTCTCCTGTAGTTATTTCCGCGTCTTCCTCTTCTTCCTCTTCTCTCTCTAGTCTTGTCACCCTCGACCCTTTTCTGCCCTCCCTTCCTCGTTCTCTTTCCTCTTCTTCTCCAGTTTCGTCCTCTTCTCGTCCTCGCTCCTCGGTCCTCCCTATGTCCTCTCTCTTTGCACCTCCTTCCTTTACTAAGTTTTTCTCCATCCCTGCTTCTGCGCCTCTAGCCGGTGATGACCTCCTCTTCCACCTGCGTCTCCTTCAACAGGTGGGAAAGGACGTCACCTTCCACTCCCGCCATGATGCCTCCCGTCTTGTTACCGTCCAAAACGAACTTCAGGCTACTGCTATGTCCTCTTTCGTCGATTGTTCTGGCACCCCCATCCCGGCTCAAAAAGATCAACGACTCAACTCCTGTACAGGGACTGTCCTGATCCCCGCTTCCATCCGTCTCGGGGGTCGTCCTTTCGCGGATTGCGCCGACCTCGTCAAGGACATCGTTGTCGCTCAAGACCACAAGGTGGTTAGTGTGGTGTGCTACACTATCCCTCCTCGCGACCTTCGCCGCCATCCCGCTAACATTGCCAAGATCTCTTTTGATGGACTTTCCCTTCCTGCCCATGTTATTGTCGGTGGTACTCGCCTCCCCGTGACTGCGTCTCTTCCCCGTCCACTCCAGTGTCGCAGCTGCTGGCGTTTCGGCCACCCGGCTAAGTTCTGCCGTACAGCCGCTGAGAGCCCACTCTGCCCGCGCTGTGCGCAGTCCGGACATGCCGTTGGCGAATGTCAGTCAACGTCCCAGTTCTGCCTTAATTGCCGCGGGTCTCATTCGGCCGACTCTAAGATTTGCCCCGTTCATCTGTTCGAGTCTGAGGTTGCTGTTCTCAAAGCGAGACACGGCCTTACGCTCACCGCAGCCCGCCAAGAGGCTCGTCGCTTGGGCTTCACCCCTCAGTCATTTTCCAAGACTCTGTCTCCTCCCTCCTCTTCTTTGCCTCCCTCTACCACGCCCCCCCCTTTTTCTGGTTCCTCGGTTCCTTCCACTGCCTCCGCTCCCTCCGTCCCCCCGGTCGCACCAGTTTCGTCATCTGCCTCCCTTCCTTCTACCGGTGCTTCTCCTGGATTTTCTCCTTCCTCCTCTTCAGTCTCCTCCGTTCGTCCTTCCGTCTCTTCCTTTTCTGTCCCTTTGTCTAACACTTTCTCTGTTCTCAGTCCTTCTACTTCTGCCCCTTCCTCTTGCTCTCTTCCTTGTTCCTCCTCTTCTAGTCTCCCTCCACGCTCTCACCGTTCCAAGCCTCCCCCCCGTTCTCCGTCATCTTCCTCTTCTAGTCGCCCCAAATCTCCTACTCGCTCTAAACTTCCCTTCTCCTCTACCAAACGGGCTCCTGTGCTCCGTTCTTCCTCGCCCGCTTCCTCTTTTAAACGTAAGGGTGGTCTCCGTGATGTGCGGTGCTCAAGTCCCTGCGAGAAGAAGAAGAAGTCGCCTCCTTCTCCTTCTGTTTCCCTTTCTCCTCTCTCCGTCCAGTCTCCTCCTCCTCCCGTCCCTGCATCCCTAGATTTCTCCTACGAAACCCTACCTCAGATTGACGAATTTATCCGTTCTTCCCACCCACCACCTTCTACTGTTCACGCCGAAGTTCATCCTACCCCCTCTTCTCTCCCCCCTACCCCTCTCCCGCCTTTCCCTCTCCCGCCTTCCCCTGCCCCGTCCTCTTCCTCCACTCCCCCTTCTGGCCTTCCTCCGGGCCCTCCTCCTCTTCCTCCTCCTGACCCTCCCCCTCTTCCTTCTCCTGCCCTTACCCCCTCCTTCTCTTCCCACCCGCCGTCCGTCCTTCCTCCCTCTTCCGGCCCTCCTCCTTCCTCTCCTCTTTCTCTGTTAGACCTCCCTATGCCCCCCGGTTTCCAGTCTTCCCCTTCAACGTCTTCTCCAATTCCTGCTCTTATTTCCCATCGTTAGCCTCTCTTGGCTATATTTTCCACCCACGGTGTTACCTGTATTTTGTAAATATGTTGTATATAGTGTACGTCTTTTCTTCCCTCTTGTACGCGTCTTCTTTTTAATCTTTTTTGTCATTATAATGTCCATTTTACAATGGAACATTCGTAGTTTTGCAGCACATCGTGTTGATCTTCGTTACCTTATCTCTAGGTTTAGCCCACTTATTATTAGTTTACAAGAATCGCGTTTATCTAATGCCCCCTCCCCAATTCCTTTTTACTCCTATATAAGTTCTCCCCATTCCCAGTATGCTACTTGCCTCCTCGTACATCTTGATGTCCCAGTGTCTCAGTTAACTATCCGTACCTCTCTTAAATGCACGCTTGCCAGAGTGTTCCTTTCCCGCTGGCTTACAGTAGTTTCCATATACCTTTCCCCCTCGATCCCGCTCGATGTTCCAGAATTAAACAGGATCCTTTCTCTATTGCCTCCACCTTTCCTCCTTTTAGGGGATTTTAATTGCAGGCATTCCCTGTGGGGTGACTCTACCGTTAATACACGGGGTCGTTCCCTTGAGGCTCTGATTCGTACACACGATTTATTTCTTTTAAACACTGGTTCCTCTACGCATTTTGATAGCGGCACCCGTACCTTCTCATGTATTGACTTGTCTCTGTGTTCCCCTACGCTATCCTTGGATTTTACTTGGAAGGTCTTTAATGATTACTGTGCGACTGACTACTTCCCGATTGTCCTCTCCCCTACGTCTTACTCCCCAGTGCCACGCCCTCCCCGTTGGTGTTTCGATCGTGCCGACTGGACATCTTTCGCTGATCTCGCCGTTCCGTCTAATCCGACCCCTGCTTTCCCGGACCCTGATGCCATGCTTACCAGTTTCCTGATGTTTGTGCTCCATGCTGCCTATACTTGTATTCCACGCACTACTCGGAGTATGTCTTCTAAGTGTGTACCGTGGTGGACTGCTCAGTGCACTTCGGCTTTACGCAATAAAAGAGCCAAGTGGAAGAGTTTCCGTCGGAAAAAAGGCTCTCCATATGAGCGGGATGCGTATACTCTTTTCAAACAGGCTAATGCCGTCTTCCGTCGTACAATCCGCTCTGCTAAAAAATCTAGCTGGATGTCGTATGCCTCTACTATCAACGCAGATACACCTGTTCCGCAAGTCTGGGCTCGCGTCAGGAAGATTGCAGGGAAACATGCGCCTACGCCGGCCCCTGTCCTCCATACCAACACTGGCATTGTGGGCGATCCGTCTCTGGTGGCCAATATGTTGGGACAACATTTCAGTGATGTTAGCACTGGCTCCCATCTCCCGCCCTCCTTCCAGATGCATAAACGCCGTTCTGAACTTAGGCGACTTGACTTCGTCTTATCATCTGATCAGTTTTTCAATGCCCCCTTCTCCCGGGCTGAGCTTGAGTCTAGCCTGGGAGCCTGTAAGGATACATGTGAAGGCCCTGACGGTGTCCATTACTTGATGCTGAAGCACTTATCTCCACCTGCGCTTGGCTTTCTCTTGTCCATCTACAACCGTCTGTGGTCCACAGGCTTTTTTCCGGCTGGGTGGAGACATGCCATCCTTCTCCCATTCCTTAAGCCGGGTAAGTCGGGCCATGCACCAGCAGATTACCGTCCCATTGCCCTGGTCAGTTGTGTCGGCAAATTATTAGAACGCATGGTTCACTCCCGCTTAATGTGGCTCCTGGAATCAAGAAGCATCCTGTCACCTTTTCAATATGGCTTTCGCAAGGGCCGTAGTACTTTGGACCCATTATTGAGATTGGCGACTTCTATCCGCGATGCCTTTTCGGACACTAAGTCGGTTTTAGCTGTATTCTTCGATCTTGAAAAAGCGTATGATACTGCCTGGAAATACAACATCCTTCGTACCCTTTTACGTTCTGGTGTGTCTGGCAACATGGCGGTATTCTTGCAGAACTTTCTCCGTGATCGTACTTTCCGAGTCAAGCTTCAGAATACATTCTCACGAACATACCCCCAACACGACGGTGTCCCACAGGGTTGTGTTCTTAGTACCATCCTTTTTATCCTAGCTATTAATGGTATTATTTCTTCCCTCCCTCTTGGTGTCCGTGCTTCTTTGTATGTGGACGACTTCGCTATTTACGCTGTGGGTTTGGATATCGCTGCCCTACAACATCTCATGCAGCGGGCCATTGATGCAGCTGCGCAGTGGGCTACGGCCCATGGTTTTCGGTTTTCGCCCTCGAAATCTTGTGCCGTCGTCTTCACAAAACGCCATACAGTCCCGCATCCTGTTCTTACGTTGTATAACCGCCCTCTGCCTTACAGGTCCTCAGCTCCATTCTTGGGTCTCATTTTCGATACTCGGTTGACATGGTACCCGCACATTACTTCGTTCCTGACCTCCACCACCCGACGGCTTCAACTCTTACAAACCCTTAGCCACTTGTCTTGGGGTGCGGACCGGACGACTCTTCTGCGCCTCCATACAACGCTTATTCTCTCCAAGATCGATTATGGCTGCCAGGTATATGCCTCCGCTGCGCGTACAAACCTTAAGCGCCTAGACTCCCTTCACCATCACGGTCTGCGCTTGTCGCTAGGGGCTTTTCGCTCTACTCCGGTTATTAGCCTTTATGCTGAGTCGGGTGTCCCACCGCTATCATCCAGGCGGGATAAACTGACCCTTCGATGTCATCTTCGCCTTCTGCAACACAGTTCGGCTGGTTTTCCTCCCACGGCTTGCGGCTTAGCCCCATCAGTGTCTGCTACTTCGTTCCCCGGTCGGGTCTCTGCTTTACTGGCCTCCTTCTCTTTTCCCATTCCATCGGTGCTACCCCTCCGACAGTCGGAGTTCCCCCCATGGCTACTCCCTCGCCCTACCGTTTGTACAGCTGCCCTCCCCCCCTCTAAGGCCTCTTCAACCCCACAGTTGCTTTATGCTCAGTTTACGGAACATCTGCTACGCCACTCTTCAGCCGTTCCAGTGTACACTGATGGTTCCAAGACCTCCGCCGGTACAGGGTTTGCGGTTGTGTTCCCGGACCGGACCTTCCAACGTCACATCCAATCATGTGCTAGTGTCTTTACGGCCGAGTTATTTGCTATTTTATTTGCCCTACGTACTATTTTTTGTTCACACCTGCATACCTTTGTAATTTTTAGTGACTCCCTTAGTGCTCTTCAGAGTATTCAGTCTCTTCCCGCTGTTAACCCCTTAGTGCTGGAGATTCAAGAATGGTTGTTCCGCATCGCTACTAAATTGAAGTCCCTGTCTTTCTGTTGGGTCCCGAGTCATGTTGGTGTGCCTGGCAATGAGCGGGTTGATTTTTTCGCCCGCTCTGCTATTACCTCTCACCAACTCGTGCCACGACGTATTCCTGCATCTGATTACTTCCCTCGTGTTACTCAATTACTACGTCAGCGCTGGCAGGACGAATGGACCTCCATGAGGGTGTCTGATGTCAAACTGCGTTCTGTCAAACCTTCCGTCCTCCCTTGGAAGTCTTCCTCTCATCGCAATCGTCGATGGGAGACCGCTCTAGCCCGTCTTCGGCTCGGCCACACCAGGCTCACGCATGGTCATTTGATGTCCTGTGATGTCCCCACGCTCTGTCCTTGCTGCCATATTCCAGTGTCTGTCCAGCATCTCCTGATCGACTGTCCGCGTTTCTCCAATGCCCGACGGCAGGCATTCCCCTTCATATCCTCCCTTAATCGCCCCCTTGTCTTAGCCGATTTGCTCGGAGAGTCCCCCACTTTCTCCCTCCCACATCTTATGCGGTTTCTCCTCCATACCCGTCTCCTTCAGCTTCTTTAATTAGTGTTTCCTAGTCTTCTTCTCCTCTACTCCGTCGTGCGCCCTGCCCCACAACACCTCCGATGTTTGTTTTTTTTTCCACAAAGTTTCTTTTGGTGCCACATAGTCTTTTTAGGCTTGGTGCGAATCCCTATTTTAATAATAATATTGTCCTTAAGGGGGGACACCGGCTGTTTTTATCTTTCTCTCTTTCCCTGGCTTGTATTCATTGGGCCCCATTCAGCCAACTGTTTTAAGACGTTTATCCCCACCCAGGTGTCAATTTTTTCGGGAAAACCCCCTTGCCACATGACTCGTTGCCGCCGTTTGGGGGCTTCCGGGCTTGTAGGTGGGGCGGCCAAGGTTCTTGGCCCTCTCCCTATCACCAACTAATTTTGTCATGTCCTTTTCTTTCTCCTCCTTTCTAGTTTTCGTTTTTCCCTCTTCCGCTTTCTCCTGGGGCTGCCATCCGAGGCCGGTCTCCCACCCTTGAACTTTTGTGGTCCCGTCCCTCCCTTCCCTTCCGGTTGACTTCCCTGTTTGCTTCCTTCCTTTCTCTTTAACTGCTTCGGAGGTTCTAGTTTCCTTAGGGCTTCGCCTTGGTGTCTCTGATCACTGCTGAGTTGGCAGAGTCCACCTGGCGACAGGTGCTGCCGGCCAGGGCTCGCAAGGCTCGTTGCTGGAGGATAGGCACTATAGGGTTGCTTTGGGGTTTCTGACTCTCTTCCCAGTGAGTGTGTCAGGTGACTACGCCGGCCCCGTTCTCCATGGGACAAAGCTGCAGGACAAATGCCCGGGTTGTACAAGGTCCCTAGCTCAAAGCCGAGACCTGTCCCATCTCAATTGGCCGCATTCTGGGTTTCGTGGCCCTGCGGAGGTCTTTCTCCCTTTCGTTGCCAGGGGCACCTGGTAACCGCAGTATCTTCTTCCATGCTTTACCCCCTTTTCTCTTGCTATGGTGACGACTTATGCTTTTTTCCCTGTTCTTCCCTGTTTATGGCTTCTGCTTTAGTGGTTCCGGTGAGTGAGCCCCTTGTGGCATGCAGCCTGCCACTTGGGGGTCTGTTGTCTGGCTGTCAGTCCGGTTCACCGCGGGAGCACGGTGAGTCGGGGATGGTTTTGGGTGCTCTCGACCGGCCCGCTGAACTATCCCTCGGTCGTCGCTCGTCCCTCTCGTCCATTACCGTTCCGAATCCTTCTCCTACCCTTCCGTCTTAGTCACGTCTTTCTCCGCCCTCCACTACCCAGGATTTCATCTCCTCTCCTGTAGTTATTTCTGCGTCTTCCTCTTCTTCCTCTTCTCCCTCTAGTCTTGTCACCCTCGACCCTTTTCTACCCTCCCTCCCTCGTTCTCTTTCCTCTTCTTCTCCAGTTTCGTCCTCTTCTTGTCCTCGCTCCTCGGTCCTCCCTATGTCCTCTCTCTTTGCACCTCCTTCCTTTACTAAGTTTTTCTCCATCCCTGCTTCTGCGCCTCTAGCCGGTGATGACCTCCTCTTCCACCTGCGTCTCCTTCAACAGGTGGGAAAGGACGTCACCTTCCACTCCCGCCATGATGCCTCCCGTCTTGTTACCGTCCAAAACGAACTTCAGGCTACTGCTATGTCCTCTTTCGTCGATTGTTCTGGCACCCCCATCCCGGCTCAAAAAGATCAACGACTCAACTCCTGTACAGGGACTGTCCTGATCCCCGCTTCCATCCGTCTCGGGGGTCGTCCTTTCGCGGATTGCGCCGACCTCGTCAAGGACATCGTTGTCGCTCAAGACCACAAGGTGGTTAGTGTGGTGTGCTACACTATCCCTCCTCGCGACCTTCGCCGCCGTCCCGCTAACATTGCCAAGATCTCTTTTGATGGACTTTCCCTTCCTGCCCATGTTATTGTCGGTGGTACTCGCCTCCCCGTGACTGCGTCTCTTCCCCGTCCACTCCAGTGTCGCTGCTGCTGGCGTTTCGGCCACCCGGCTAAGTTCTGCCGTACAGCCGCTGAGTGCCCACTCTGCCCGCGCTGTGCGCAGTCCGGACATGCCGTTGGCGAATGTCAGTCACCGTCCCAGTTCTGCCTTAATTGCCTCGGGTCTCATTCGGCCGACTCTAAGATTTGCCCCGTTCATCTATTCGAGTCTGAGGTTGCTGTCCTCAAAGCGAGACACGGCCTTACGCTCACCGCAGCCCGCCAAGAGGCTCGTCGCTTGGGCTTCACCCCTCAGTCATTTTCCAAGACTCTGTCTCCTCCCTCCTCTTCTTTGCCTCCCTCTACCACGCCCCCCCCTTTTTCTGGTTCCTCGGTTCCTTCCACCGCCTCTGCTCCCTTCGTCCCCCCGGTCGCACCAGTTTCGTCATCTGCCTCCCTTCCTTCTGCCGGTGCTTCTCCTGGATTTTCTCCTTCCTCCTCTTCAGTCTCCTCCGTTCGTCCTTCCGTCTCTTCCTTTTCTGTCCCTTTGTCTAACACTTTCTCTGTTCTCAGTCCTTCTCCTACTTCTGCCCCTTCCTCTTGCTCTCTTCCTTGTTCCTCCTCTTCTAGTCTCCCTCCACGCTCTCACCGTTCCAAGCCTCCCCCCCGTTCTCCGTCATCTTCCTCTTCTAGTCGCCCCAAATCTCCTACTCGCTCTAAACTTCCCTTCTCCTCTACCAAACGGGCTCCTGTGCTCCGTTCTTCCTCGCCCGCTTCCTCTTTTAAACGTAAGGGTGGTCTCCGTGATGTGCGGTGCTCCAGTCCCTGCGAGAAGAAGAAGAAGTCGCCTTCTTCTCCTTCTGTTTACCTTTCTCCTCTCTCCGTCCAGTCTCCTCCTCCTCCCGTCCCTGCATCCCTAGATTTCTCCTACGAAACCCTACCTCAGATTGACGAATTTATCCGTTCTTCCCACCCACCACCTTCTACTGTTCACGCCGAAGTTCATCCTGCCCCCTCTTCTCTCCCCCCTACCCCTCTCCCGCCTTCCCCTCTCCCGCCTTCCCCTGCCCCGTCCTCTTCCTCCACTCCCCCTTCTGGCCTTCCTCCGGGCCCTCCTCCTCTTCCTCCTCCTGACCCTCCCCCTCTTCCTTCTCCTGCCCTTACCCCCTCCCCCTCTTCCTTCTCCTGCCCTTACCCCCTCCTTCTCTTCCCACCCGCCGTCCGTCCTT
Organism: Lithodes maja; assembly: GCA_037953745.1. Lineage (NCBI taxonomy): Eukaryota > Metazoa > Arthropoda > Malacostraca > Decapoda > Lithodidae > Lithodes > Lithodes maja. Next base: position 59,832 of record JBAKBP010006921.1, read on the forward strand.
CCTCCCTCTTCCGGCCCTCCTCCTTCCTCTCCTCTTTCTCTGTTAGACCTCCCTATGCCCCCCGGTTTCCAGTCTTCCCCTTCAACGTCTTCTCCAATTCCTGCTCTTATTTCCCATCGTTAGCCTCTCTTGGCTATATTTTCCACCCACGGTGTTACCTGTATTTTGTAAATATGTTGTATATAGTGTCCGTCTTTTCTTCCCTCTTGTCCGCGTTTTCTTTTTAATCTTTTTTGTCTTTAATTTTTGTTCGTCCATCCGCCTTTTCATTGTTGTGCGTAAGTGTGTATTCTTCCCTTTCTTTTTTTGTTGGCTTTTGCCTCCTTTTACTTCTCCACGTTATCCTCATTCACCTTTTCTTAGTTGTACATAAGTGTGTGTGTTTTCCCTTTATTGTTATTTGTGTATCTTTCTTTCCTTCTCTGTGTCCTTCCTCTTTTTCTGTGCGTTCTTATTTTCGGTGGCTTTTGCCTCCTTTTATGGTTTTCTTTTGTCTGTTTTCGTTGTTTTTTCGTCCTTTCGTCTCCTCTTAGTTTCTTTTTTCTTTTTCTTTAATTATGTCCATTTTGCAGTGGAATCTTCGTAGTCTTCATGCTCAAAGGATTGACTTAAGTTTTCTTCTTTCTCTTCACTCCCCTAAGGTCGTTTGTCTTCAGGAGACTCGTCTTTTCTCTTCTCCTGTTCCCTTTCCTCATTACTCTTTTTATAGTTCTCCCCACTCTCTCCATGATACTTGTCTTCTTATTCATCGTTCTGTCCCTTTTGAAGAGCTGTCCTTTTCTACCCATTTCCCTTGCACCTTTGCTAGAGTCTATCTTGACCGCTGGTTGACAGTGGTTTCTGTGTATTTGTCGCCTTCTCTTCCCATCGATTTTACCGAATTCTCCGGGATTTTATCTAAGTTGCCCACTCCATTCTTAGTCCTTGGTGATTTTAATGGTCGGCACACCTTGTGGGGTGACAATGTTATTTCGCCCCGGGGTCGTCGGCTTGAACCTTTTCTCTCGGCCCGTAATCTTTTTATCCTTAATTCTGGTACTCCTACTCATTTTGATGCTCGGACTCGTACGTTTTCCTGTATCGATCTTTCCCTGTGTTCCCCTTCAGTTTCCCTTGATTTTCATTGGTCAGTTCTCGAGGATTCTCACAATTCCGACCATTTTCCCATTCTCCTTTCTCTGACTACCTACTCTCCTACTCCTAACTCCCCTCGTTGGTGCTTCAGCGGGCGGACTGGTCTTCTTTCGCTTCCCTTACTGTTCCTTCTTTGCTTCCTCCTCCTTTCTCATCGGTCCGTGTCATGCTCTCGTTTTTTCTGGATCTGGTTTTCGGTGCTGCTTTGCCATCCATTCCCCGGACGTCTCGCCCTTTCTCGTCTAAATGCATCCCTTGGTGGTCTCCTGAGTGTTCCAGGGCCCTCCGGGTTAAACGGGCGGCTTGGAAAAGTTTTCGCCGTAAGCGTCTCACCCCTGCTTCTCAGGAGTCATTTTTTCTCTTTCGCCGTGCGTCTGCTCTTTTCCGTCGTACTACCAAAGCCGCTAAACGCCGGAGTTGGGAGTCCTATGTTTCTTCTATTACGTCTCGCACTCCTGTCGCTTCGGTTTGGAAACGTATTCGTAAGATCTCTGGTAAACATCTTCCCTTCCGTGCTCCAGTCCTCCGCATTGATGGTGTTTCTGTGGCAGACTCCGAAACAATTGCTGATCGATTGGGCTCGTACTTTAGCTCAGTTAGCAGTGGTTCTCACCTCTCTGCTGAGTTTCACTCGCTTAAAGTCGTTGCGGAAAGTACTCCAATTACTTTTAGTCTTTCCTCTGACGAATCCTATAATGCTCCTTTTTCCTCAACTGAGTTACGCACCGCTCTCCGTGCCTGTAAGAACACTTCTGAGGGTCCTGATGGTATCCATTATCTCATGCTCAAACATCTTTCTTCGCAAGCTCTGGTCTTCTTGTTAGCTCTCTATAACAAGATTTGGTCTTCTGGTGTTTTCCCTCCCTCTTGGAGTACTGCCCTGACCATACCTTTTCTTAAACCTGGCAAGTCTGGGTTCTCCCCACAGGACTATCGCCCTATTGTCCTTACCAGTTGCCTGTGTAAACTCTTTGAACGTATGATTAACGCTCGTCTCATGTGGATTCTTGAGTCGCGCCATTTGTTGTCTTCTTCCCAGTTCGGGTTCAGGCGTGCTCGTAGTACGCTTGACCCCCTCATTCGCTTGGATTCTTATATCAGGACGGCTTTTGCTCGTCGTCAAACTGTCATTGCTGTTTTTTTCGATCTCGAAAAGGCCTATGATTCTACCTGGAAGTACCACATTTTGCGTCAGCTCCGTTCTTGTGGCGTTTACGGTAATCTAGGAGTCTTTATTCAGAATTTTCTTTCTTCTCGGTCCTTTCGTGTCAGGGTCGCTTCCCACTTGTCTCGTCTTTACCCTCAGTTGGAAGGTGTCCCTCAGGGTTGTGTCCTGAGTACCGTCCTTTTTCTCATTGCTATCAACGGTATCGTGTCTTCTCTTCCTGTCGGGGTTCGGTCTTCCTTGTATGTCGACGACTTTGCGATTTACGCAGCCGACTCAGATATTGCTGCTTTACGTCTTTTTATCCAATCCGCTATTCTGGCTGTTTCTTCATGGGCAACCCGCCACGGGTTCCGTTTTTCCACCTCCAAATCCTGCGCGATGTCCTTTACTCGTTGCCATTCTATTCCTCATCCTCCTCTTACTCTTTATGGTACTGCCCTCCCTTATCATTCCTCTACTACTTTTTTGGGTCTTACTTTTGATTCTCGTCTTAATTGGTCCGCTCATGTTTCTTCTCTCAAGGTTGCTGCCTTACTCCGCCTCCGCCTTCTTCAGTCCTTGTCCCACCTCACTTGGGGTGCTGATCGAGCGCTTCTTCTTCGGCTTCATACGGTTCTTGTCCTCTCTAAGTTGGATTATGGCTGTCAAGTTTACTCTTCAGCCTCTGATTCTGTTCTCCATGCTCTTGATTCTGTTCATCACTCTGGTCTTCGTCTTGCCCTTGGTGCTTTTCGTTCCTCTCCTGTTGAAAGCCTCTATGCTGAGTCTGGTTTCCCTTCTCTTTATCGCCGTCGGGCTCTCCTGTCCCTTCGTTCTTACGCTCGCCTTCAACAATTCCCATCTTCACATCTTTCCCTTCCCCCTTCGGTCGTTGCTAATTTTTCGTCTCACCCCCGTCTTGGTTCTCCGTTTTCTGTCCGCATGCTCTCGCTGCTCGCCTCGTGCTCTTTCCCTGTTTCTAACGTCCTCCCTTTCCGCTTTTGCTCTTTTCCCCCCTGACTTTTCCCTCGTCCTTCGGTTTGCCCTTCCATCCTCCCTTGTTCCAAGTCCTCTACTTCTCCCCTCGTTCTTCGGTCTCGTTTCTTAGATCACCTCTCTCTTCACGCTACAACCACTCCTGTGTTTACTGATGGCTCCAAGACGTCGGTAGGCGTGGGGTTTGCCGTCCTTTTTCCCACTTGCTCGTATCAATATTCTTTACCTCCCGTTGCCAGTATATTAACTGCTGAACTTTATGCTATTTTTATTGCCCTCCGTTTTATGTGTTCCTTCCCCTCCTCGTCCTTTACTTTGTTCTCTGATTCTCTCAGTGCTCTCCTTCTCTTACAGTCCTCCCCTGCTCTACACCCTTTAGTTCTTTCCATTCAGGAATGGCTTTTCCGCCTTTCCGTCCGCAAAAAGCTTGTGCGTTTTTGCTGGGTTCCCAGTCACGTTGGCGTTTGCGGTAATGAGCGGGTTGATTGCCTTGCTCGTTCTGCTGCCGTGCGGGGTACCCGCTCCTCACTTGCTGTCCCGGCCTCTGATTTCTTCCCTGCCTTGTCCAGGTTTCTTTGGTCGAGGTGGCAGACTCAGTGGTCCGCTCTCTCCGTTAATAAACTTCGTTCTGTCAAACCGTCCGTTTCTGGGTGGTCTGATCCCTCCCACCGTAATCGCCGATGGGAGACGACTTTGGCCCGTCTCCGCATTGGCCACACCAGACTTACCCATTCGTTTTTAATGTCCCCTTCTCCTCCGACTCTTTGCTCGCACTGTACCGTTCAGCTTTCTGTCTCCCATCTTTTCCTCGATTGCCCCTTCTTTTCCGTTGCCCGTACGCGTTTCTTCCCTTTTCTGGCTTTCCTCCGCCGGCCGCCATGTCTTGCAGATTTTCTTTCTGAATCTCCCTCGTTTTCTATCTCCCGTATTATGTCCTTCCTTCATCATGTTCGAGTTCTCGATGATATTTAGTTAACTTCCTTCCCGTCTTTACCTATTTCGTGCCATATGGCCTTTGTCGCCTGGTGCGTTGACTTCATTAATGTAATGTAATGTATTAAATGTATATAAAGCCTATATATATTATTATTTATTTTTGTGTGTGGGGGGGGGGGGTGTATCTTTTGGCTTATGCTTCGGTGCCTTTGTGTATGTGCCTCTATCTTTGATCTTGCCTTTGATTCCGGCTGTATCTTGGTTTTGGATGTATATATTTTAGTATCCTTTTAACTTAAGACCATGCCCAGAACTTTGGACTTTACTTTATATTTTTAGTCTTGCCTTAAACTTATAGTTTTGCTCTTAAATATTATTTTTTCGATTTTCCTTTATTACTTTGGTAATGTTTTTGCTATACTGTATTTTGGCTATGCTTTTTACTTTGTTTAGGGCTAAGTGTTGGTATTAAAGGTGAATTCTAGGGGTGAAAGATTTTTGTTTGGGTTTAATGCAGGGTCATAACTTGTCATGAATATACTGTAATATGTATATAGGCAATATCGATGTAAATCCATTAAACTCCAGACAAAAATTCGAATTCAAATCGTCGTTGGCATTCTTTGTCTATCAGCTGAGCTAGTAGCCTACCAGCCAGCTGGCTTGACGTAAGAATTGCCAGACGCCATATGTAAATATTCACTCGCACTCGTGGATTGTCAGGTCTGTTTTTCTTAATACCATGCAATTCAATACTCTATCTGCAAAATATCGAACAAGGTCCTGAATAGGCCTATGTGGTGCACACACAGAAATAATCCCATCTCGCCAACAATTCACATACATGCAATGTTTTCCAGTGTTTATTCTGGTCCAGAGTTGAGGGAGGTCGCTTTAAAGGCATATTCTTAATCCAAGAATTTTGTTCTGTAAATTTAAATATCACTGTCCCTTGACCAGACAGTGGTGAAGCCAAATGTTGAGCAGTACACATTCATACAATGTTCAAGAGTTTCTCGCATAAAGGGATTAGGGGCATTTTGTGTATGACCCCCGTTAGGGGGAGTAAGGCGTCTGGCAATAGATAGATAGATCAGAAACTAGACTGATGGTGAATGAATTAAGGTAACCGAAATACATACAGTATATTGTTGACCTCATAAGCTGCCAGACCAGTGTTGAGCATAAATGTTGAAGGAAAAAGGGCTTGTGTGATACCGGCTTTACGGTCACTATATTGTCCTCAAGGGGGGACACCGGCTGTTTTTATCTTTCTCTCTTTCCCTGGCTTGTATTCATTGGGCCCCATTCAGCCAACTGTTTTAAGACGTTTATCCCCACCCAGGTGTCAATTTTTTCGGGAAAACCCCCTTGCCACATGACTCGTTGCCGCCGTTTGGGGGCTTCCGGGCTTGTAGGTGGGGCGGCCAAGGTTCTTGGCCCTCTCCCTATCACCAACTAATTTTGTCATGTCCTTTTCTTTCTCCTCCTTCCTAGTTTTCGTTTTTCCCTCTTCCGCTTTCTCCTGGGGCTGCCATCCGAGGCCGGTCTCCCACCCTTGAACTTTTGTGGTCCCGTCCCTCCCTTCCCTTCCGGTTGACTTCCCTGTTTGCTTCCTTCCTTTCTCTTTAACTGCTTCGGAGGTTCTAGTTTCCTTAGGGCTTCGCCTTGGTGTCTCTGATCACTGCTGAGTTGGCAGAGTCCACCTGGCGACAGGTGCTGCCGGCCAGGGCTCGCAAGGCTCGTTGCTGGAGGATAGGCACTATAGGGTTGCTTTGGGGTTTCTGACTCTCTTCTCTCTTCCCAGTGAGTGTGTCCGGTGACTACGCCGGCCCCGTTCTCCGTGGGACAAAGCTGCAGGACAAATGCCCGGGTTGTACAAGGTCCCTAGCTCAAAGCCGAGACCTGTCCCATCTCAATTGGCCGCATTCTGGGTTTCGTGGCCCTGCGGAGGTCTTTCTCCCTTTCGTTGCCAGGGGCACCTGGTAACCGCAGTATCTTCTTCCATGCTTTACCCCCTTTTCTCTTGCTATGGTGACGACTTATGCTTTTTTCCCTGTTCTACCCTGTTTATGGCTTCTGCTTTAGTGGTTCCGGTGAGTGAGCCCCTTGTGGCATGCAGCCTGCCACTTGGGGGTCTGTTGTCTGGCTGTCAGTCCGGTTCACCGCGGGAGCACGGTGAGTCGGGGATGGTTTTGGGTGCTCTCGACCGGCCCGCTGAACTATCCCTCGGTCGTCGCTCGTCCCTCTCGTCCATTACCGTTCCGAATCCTTCTCCTACCCTTCCGTCTTCGTCACGTCTTTCTCCGCCCTCCACTACCCAGGATTTCATCTCCTCTCCTGTAGTTATTTCTGCGTCTTCCTCTTCTTCCTCTTCTCCCTCTAGTCTTGTCACCCTCGACCCTTTTCTGCCCTCCCTCCCTCGTTCTCTTTCCTCGTCTCCAGTTTCGTCCTCTTCTCGTCCTCGCTCCTCGGTCCTCCCTATGTCCTCTCTCTTTGCACCTCCTTCCTTTACTAAGTTTTTCTCCATCCCTGCTTCTGCGCCTCTAGCCGGTGATGACCTCCTCTTCCACCTGCGTCTCATTCAACAGGTGGGAAAGGACGTCACCTTCCACTCCCGCCATGATGCCTCCCGTCTTGTTACCGTCCAAAACGAACTTCAGGCTACTGCTATGTCCTCTTTCGTCGATTGTTCTGGCGCCCCCATCCCGGCTCAAAAAGATCAACGACTCAACTCCTGTACAGGGACTGTCCTGATCCCCGCTTCCATCCGTCTCGGGGGTCGTCCTTTCGCGGATTGCGCCGACCTCGTCAAGGACATCGTTGTCGCTCAAGACCACAAGGTGGTTAGTGTGGTGTGCTACACTATCCCTCCTCGCGACCTTCGCCGCCATCCCGCTAACATTGCCAAGATCTCTTTTGATGGACTTTCCCTTCCTGCCCATGTTATTGTCGGTGGTACTCGCCTCCCCGTGACTGCGTCTCTTCCCCGTCCACTCCAGTGTCGCAGCTGCTGGCGTTTCGGCCACCCGGCTAAGTTCTGCCGTACAGCCGCTGAGAGCCCACTCTGCCCGCGCTGTGCGCAGTCCGGACATGCCGTTGGCGAATGTCAGTCAACGTCCCGGTTCTGCCTTAATTGCCGCGGGTCTCATTCGGCCGACTCTAAGATTTGCCCCGTTCATCTGTTCGAGTCTGAGGTTGCTGTCCTCAAAGCGAGACACGGCCTTACGCTCACCGCAGCCCGCCAAGAGGCTCGTCGCTTGGGCTTCACCCCTCAGTCATTTTCCAAGACTCTGTCTCCTCCCTCCTCTTCTTTGCCTCCCTCTACCACGCCCCCCCCTTTTTCTGGTTCCTCGGTTCCTTCCACCGCCTCCGCTCCCTCCGTCCCCCCGGTCGCACCAGTTTCGTCATCTGCCTCCCTTCCTTCTACCGGTGCTTCTCCTGGATTTTCTCCTTCCTCCTCTTCAGTCTCCTCCGTTCGTCCTTCCGTCTCTTCCTTTTCTGTCCCTTTGTCTAACACTTTCTCTGTTCTCAGTCCTTCTCCTACTTCTGCCCCTTCCTCTTGCTCTCTTCCTTGTTCCTCCTCTTCTAGTCTCCCTCCACGCTCTCACCGTTCCAAGCCTCCCCCCCGTTCTCCGTCATCTTCCTCTTCTAGTCGCCCCAAATCTCCTACTCGCTCTAAACTTCCCTTCTCCTCTACCAAACGGGCTCCTTTGCTCCGTTCTTCCTCGCCCGCTTCCTCTTTTAAACGTAAGGGTGGTCTCCGTGATGTGCGGTGCTCAAGTCCCTGCGAGAAGAAGAAGAAGTCGCCTCCTTCTCCTTCTGTTTCCCTTTCTCCTCTCTCCGTCCAGTCTCCTCCTCCTCCCGTCCCTGCATCCCTAGATTTCTCCTACGAAACCCTACCTCAGATTGACGAATTTATCCGTTCTTCCCACCCACCACCTTCTACTGTTCACGCCGAAGTTCATCCTACCCCCTCTTCTCTCCCCCCTACCCCTCTCCCGCCTTCCCCTGCCCCGTCCTCTTCCTCCACTCCCCCTTCTGGCCTTCCTCCGGGCCCTCCTCCTCTTCCTCCTCCTGACCCTCCCCCTCTTCTTTCTCCTGCCCTTACCCCCTCCTTCTCTTCCCACCCGCCGTCCGTCCTTCCTCCCTCTTCCGGCCCTCCTCCTTCCTCTCCTCTTTCTCTGTTAGACCTCCCTATGCCCCCCGGTTTCCAGTCTTCCCCTTCAACGTCTTCTCCAATTCCTGCTCTTATTTCCCATCGTTAGCCTCTCTTGGCTATATTTTCCACCCACGGTGTTACCTGTATTTTGTAAATATGTTGTATATAGTGTACGTCTTTTCTTCCCTCTTGTACGCGTCTTCTTTTTAATCTTTTTTGTCTTTATAATGTCCATTTTACAATGGAACATTCGTAGTTTTGCAGCACATCGTGTTGATCTTCGTTACCTTATCTCTAGGTTTAGCCCACTTGTTATTAGTTTACAAGAATCGCGTTTATCTAATGCCCCCTCCCCAATTCCTTTTTACTCCTATATAAGTTCTCCCCATTCCCAGTATGCTACTTGCCTCCTCGTACATCTTGATGTCCCAGTGTCTCAGTTAACTATCCGTACCTCTCTCAAATGCACGCTTGCCAGAGTGTTCCTTTCCCGCTGGATTACAGTAGTTTCCATATACCTTTCCCCCTCGATCCCGCTCGATGTTCCAGAATTAAACAGGATCCTTTCTCTATTACCTCCACCTTTCCTCCTTTTAGGGGATTTTAATTGCAGGCATTCCCTGTGGGGTGACTCTACCGTTAATACACGGGGTCGTTCCCTTGAGGCTCTGATTCGTACACACGATTTATTTCTTTTAAACACTGGTTCCTCTACGCATTTTGATAGCGGCACCCGTACCTTCTCATGTATTGACTTGTCTCTGTGTTCCCCTACACTATCCTTGGATTTTACTTGGAAGGTCTTTAATGATTACTGTGCGACTGACCACTTCCCGATTGTCCTCTCCCCTACGTCTTACTCCCCAGTGCCACGCCCTCCCCGTTGGTGTTTCGATCGTGCCGACTGGACATCTTTCGCTGATCTCGCCGTTCCGTCTAATCCGACCCCTGCTTTCCCGGACCCTGATGCCATGCTTACCAGTTTCCTGATGTTTGTGCTCCATGCTGCCTATACTTGTATTCCACGCACTACTCGGAGTATGTCTTCTAAGTGTGTACCGTGGTGGACTGCTCAGTGCACTTCGGCTTTACGCAATAAAAGAGCCAAGTGGAAGAGTTTCCGTCGGAAAAAAGGCTCTCCATATGAGCGGGATGCGTATACTCTTTTCAAACAGGCTAATGCCGTCTTCCGTCGTACAATCCACTCTGCTAAACAATCTAGCTGGATGTCGTATGCCTCTACTATCAACGCAGATACACCTGTTCCGCAAGTCTGGGCTCGCGTCAGGAAGATTGCAGGGAAACATGCGCCTACGCCGGCCCCTGTCCTCCATACCAACACTGGCATTGTGGGCGATCCGTCTCTGGTGGCCAATATGTTGGGACAACATTTCAGTGATGTTAGCACTGGCTCCCATCTCCCGCCCTCCTTCCAGATGCATAAACGCCGTTCTGAACTTAGGCGACTTGACTTCGCCTTATCATCTGATCAGTTTTTCAATGCCCCCTTCTCCCGGGCTGAGCTTGAGTCTAGCCTGGGAGCCTGTAAGGATACATGTGAAGGCCCTGACGGTGTCCATTACTTGATGCTGAAGCACTTATCTCCACCTGCGCTTGGCTTTCTCTTGTCCATCTACAACCGTCTGTGGTCCACAGGCTTTTTTCCGGCTGGGTGGAGACATGCCATCCTTCTCCCATTCCTTAAGCCGGGTAAGTCGGGCCATGCACCAGCAGATTACCGTCCCATTGCCCTGGTCAGTTGTGTCGGCAAATTATTAGAACGCATGGTTCACTCCCACTTAATGTGGCTCCTGGAATCAAGAAGCATCCTGTCACCTTTTCAATATGGCTTTCGCAAGGGCCGTAGTACTTTGGACCCATTATTGAGATTGGCGACTTCTATCCGCGATGCCTTTTCGGACACTAAGTCGGTTTTAGCTGTATTCTTCGATCTTGAAAAAGCGTATGATACTGCCTGGAAATACAACATCCTTCGTACCCTTTTACGTTCTGGTGTGTCTGGCAACATGGCGGTATTCTTGCAAAACTTTCTCAGTGATCGTACTTTCCGAGTCAAGCTTCAGAATACATTCTCACGAACATACCCCCAACACGACGGTGTCCCACAGGGTTGTGTTCTTAGTACCATCCTTTTTATCCTAGCTATTAATGGTATTATTTCTTCCCTCCCTCTTGGTGTCCGTGCTTCTTTGTATCCTATCGGGCATGGAAGCATACATTCCATTCTCTTTCTCTCAGACTAATGCTAAAAAATCTTGGTTTACTCACGCCTGTTCTACTGCTGTCCGCAATAAGGAGGAAGCATTCAAACGGTACCGACGTCTTAAAACTCAAGACTCTCATTCTTCTTATGTTTCTGCCCGGAATCAAGCCAAATCTGTTCTTCGACTTGCCAAACACTCTTTCATCAATAATAAATGCACTGAACTATCCAACTCTAGCTCTTCCCAAGCTTTCTGGCATCTAGCCAAAAACCTCTCCAACAATTTCTCTTCCTCGTCTTTCCCTCCCCTTTCCCACTCTGATGGCACTACCATCACTTCTTCCTCTGACAAAGCTAAACTCTTCGCTCAAACTTTTGCTAGAAACTCCACCTTGGATGATTCCGGTGCTATTCCTCCCTCTCCGCCCTCCTCTCTCTTACTTATGCCTAATATCCTAATCTCTTCTAAAGATGTACTTTCTACCCTCTCTGGGCTTAACACTAATAAGGCGTACGGTCCAGACGGTGTTCCTCCTGTTGTTCTCAAAAACTGTGCTTCCGTGCTGACTCCCTGCCTAGGCAAACTCTTTCGTCTCTGTCTATCCTCTAACGTCTTCCCTTCATGCTGGAAGTTTGCTCACATTCAACCTGTCCCAAAGAAGGGTGACCGCTCTCAACCCTCCAACTATCGTCCAATTGCTCTCATCTCTTGTCTTTCTAAAGTTTTTGAAACTATTCTTGCTTCCAAATTTCTTAAGCATTTCTCTTCTCATAATCTGCTCTCAGATCGCCAGTATGGCTTCCTTAAGGGTCGCTCTACTGGTGATCTTCTTTCATATCTTACTAACTCTTGGTCATCCTCCTTTCGGGACTTCGGTGAGACTTTTTCTATTGCACTAGACATATCGAAAGCCTTCGATAGAGTCTGGCATAAATCTTTAATTTCTAAACTACCCTCCTTCGGTTTCTATCCCTCCATCTGTGCCTTTGTCTCTAATTTCCTTTCCGGCCGTTCCATAGCCGCGGTTGTGGACGGCCATTGTTCACTTCCTCACCCAATAAACTCCGGTGTTCCTCAGGGCTCTGTCCTATCTCCTATTCTCTTTCTAATTTGTATAAATGATCTCCTTAACTGTACCTTAATTCCCATCCATTCATACGCAGACGACTCAACCTTACACTACTCCATTAGTTTTTCAGAACGCCCCAGCCAGCAATTCCTCAACGACAAACGTAATGAAGCCATAGAACTCTTAAATTCTGATCTAAATACTATTTCCAATTGGGGCAGAGAAAACCTTGTTAACTTTAATGCTTCCAAAACTCAATTTCTCCATCTATCTACCCGTCAGGATCTCCCAGCGGACTATCCCTTATTCTTCAACAATACAAAAATCAACCCTTCATCTTCTCTCAATATTCTTGGTGTCTCTTTTTCTTCTGCTCTCATTTGGAAGGACCATATTACCAGTCTTGCTAAGGCAGCCTCCCAGAAGCTGGGTGTGCTCAACCGCCTTAGGGGGTTCTTTTCCCCAGCACAGCTTCTTGCTCTGTACAGGGGCATAGTGCGCCCTTGTATGGAGTATTGTTCACATGTGTGGGGAGGTTCCTCTCACACCGCTCTCCTAGACAAAGTTGAAAGGAAGGCCTTTCGTATCATTAACTCCCGTCCACTCACCAACTCTCTGCAATCTCTCTCTCTCCGCCGCAATGTTGCATCTCTCTCGCTATTCTATCGCTACTATAATAATCAGTGTTCCTCAGAGCTATCCCAGTGCATACCACCTCCTTTACGTAGGGCACGTGGTACCCGTCTTGCAACTCAATCCCACCCCTACTCTGTGCAACTCTCCAACCCAAGAGTGAAACGTTACTCTCAAACTTTCTTCTACTCAACAGCTGAGCTCTGGAACTCTCTCCCAGAATCAGTCTTTCCCTCTTCCTATGACTTAAATTGCTTCAAACTCCGTGTGTCCAGGCATTTTGGCTCGAACGTCCCTTGATTTTGGCCCTGTCACTCTTTCAACTATGGGGGAGGCACTCGCTATAGGCAGTAATGCCTTTTGCCTCCCTCAATCACATAGAAAAAAAAAAAAACAAAAAAAAAAATGTGGACGACTTCGCTATTTACGCTGTGGGTTTGGATATCGCTGCCCTACAACATCTCATGCAGCGGGCCATTGATGCAGCTGCGCAGTGGGCTACGGCCCATGGTTTTCGGTTTTCGCCCTCGAAATCTTGTGCTGTCGTCTTCACAAAACGCCATACAGTCCCGCATCCTGTTCTTACGTTGTATAACCGCCCTCTGCCTTACAGGTCCTCAGCTCCATTCTTGGGTCTCATTTTCGATACTCGGTTGACATGGTACCCACACATTACTTCGTTACTGACCTCCACCACCCGACGGCTTCAACTCTTACAAACCCTTAGCCACTTGTCTTGGGGTGCGGACCGGACGACTCTTCTGCGCCTCCATACAACGCTTATTCTCTCCAAGATCGATTATGGCTGCCAGGTATATGCCTCCGCTGCACGTACAAACCTTAAGCGCCTAGACTCCCTTCACCATCACGGTCTGCGCTTGTCGTTAGGGGCTTTTCGCTCTACTCCGGTTATTAGCCTTTATGCTGAGTCGGGTGTCCCACCGCTATCATCCAGGCGGGATAAACTGACCCTTCGATGTCATCTTCGCCTTCTGCAACACAGTTCGGCTGGTTTTCCTCCCACGGCTTGCGGCTTAGCCCCATCAGTGTCTGCTACTTCGTTCCCCGGTCGGGTCTCTGCTTTACTGGCCTCCTTCTCTTTTCCCATTCCATCGGTGCTACCCCTCCGACAGTCGGAGTTCCCCCCATGGCTACTCCCTCGCCCTACCGTTTGTACAGCTGCCCTCCCCCCCTCTAAGGCCTCTTCAACCCCACAGTTGCTTTATGCTCAGTTTACGGAACATCTGCTACGCCACTCTTCAGCCGTTCCAGTGTACACTGATGGTTCCAAGACCTCCGCCGGTACAGGGTTTGCGGTTGTGTTCCCGGACCGGACCTTCCAACGTCACATCCAATCATGTGCTAGTGTCTTTACGGCCGAGTTATTTGCTATTTTATTTGCCCTACGTACTATTTTTTGTTCACACCTGCATACCTTTGTAATTTTTAGTGACTCCCTTAGTGCTCTTCAGAGTATTCAGTCTCTTCCCGCTGTTAACCCCTTAGTGCTGGAGATTCAAGAATGGTTGTTCCGCATCGCTACTAAATTGAAGTCCCTGTCTTTCTGTTGGGTCCCGAGTCATGTTGGTGTGCCTGGCAATGAGCGGGTTGATTTTTTCGCCCGCTCTGCTATTACCTCTCACCGACTCGTGCCACGACGTATTCCTGCATCTGATTACTTCCCGCGTGTTACTCAATTACTACGTCAGCGCTGGCAGGACGAATGGACCTCCATGAGGGTGTCTGATGTCAAACTGCGTTCTGTCAAACCTTCCGTCCTCCCTTGGAAGTCTTCCTCTCATCGCAATCGTCGATGGGAGACCGCTCTAGCCCATCTTCGGCTCGGCCACACCAGGCTCACGCATGGTCATTTGATGTCCTGTGATGTCCCCACGCTCTGTCCTTGCTGCCATATTCCAGTGTCTGTCCAGCATCTCCTGATCGACTGTCCGCGTTTCTCCAATGCCCGACGGCAGGCATTCCCCTTCATATCCTCCCTTAATCGCCCCCTTGTCTTAGCCGACTTGCTCGGAGAGTCCCCCACTTTCTCCCTCCCACATCTTATGCGGTTTCTCCTCCATACCCGTCTCCTTCAGCTTCTTTAATTAGTGTTTCCTAGTCTTCTTCTCCTCTACTCCGTCGTGCGCCCTGCCCCACAACACCTCCGATGTTTGTTTTTTTTTCCACAAAGTTTCTTTTGGTGCCACATAGTCTTTTTAGGCTTGGTGCGAATCCCTATTTTAATAATAATTTTTCGGAAAAACTAAATAAGATGGTCACCAATTTTCCCATGGATTTTTTTATTTTTCCCTGTTAGTTTTCATCAATATATAGTGTTTGGAAATAATTACAGCCCTCGGCGAAACCGTTTTCCCCATTATACAACGATCTTAAGACACGCCGCCCGATAGTGGGGAGGGCTATGAAGTACAGGGAAAATGAGGGGTTAAATGCGTAAAACGGCGATTAAAACGTATTTTAGCAAAACTTGGCTCGGGTTTTAAGGTATTTCAAAGGCCTAAACCCAATATTTCGAAAACCCGAGCCAAGTTTTGGCCAAAGCTGGCTCGGATTTTGAGAGTTTGTAGACAACAAAATTACAGTAACCTCATTTAGAAATTTGGCTCAGGTTTCCCGAAATTGCAAAGCCATAAACCCGAATTTTGGAAAACCCGAGCCAAGTTTTGGCAAAACTTGGCTCGGATTTTGCGAGTTTTAAGAGTAAACCAATTACAGTAACCTAATTTAGAATTTTGGCTCATGTTTCCCTAAATTGCAAACCCCAAAAAGCATAATTTTGGAAAACCCGAGCCAATTTTTGGCAAAACTTGGATCGCATTTTCAGAATCGAAAAAGACTAACTAAATGTGTGAAATTGGCTCATGATTTCCCTAATTGCAAAGCCATATAACCAGATTATCGAAAACGTAGCACTTATTTAAATCATAAATATCCAGTAACATAGACCTAGTACATTGGATACAAGCCTAATCCACACCTAACGCCTACAATGTGTCCGTAGTACCTAGTAGGCCTACGTGGGATACAACATGGCGGTTGGGCCGGCGCCCATTTAGTAGCCTACCGGTATTCGGCCGTATCTGTAAATACGAATGCGAGTCACTTCGAGCGAATTCCTGATCAAGCGGATGCATAATCTAACCTAACCTAACCTAACCTAACCTAACCCAACCTATGGGCAGGTGGAGTTAGTGTTGACTAAAAAGCTGGTGGACAGACCTCGGAAGACAGGTGAAAATGGCGTGTGTACGAATCGGTGCCGTCTATAGGAAGGTATTGACAACCATGTTAAGACAAAATTCCATTTTAGTACCATATATTTTTATTAGGTTTGCCGAGGCTTAAAAAACATTTTCATATTATGTTTAGAGCATATAAAATCCATATTTGTTTTCAAATATTGCAAAATAATTGGTGACCAAATTATTTAGTTATACTATTTTTTCCTGGCGAGCCAGCATTGTATGAAGAAATCCGGCTTCGCCGGAGAAATTTTTCCATCGAAAAATGTACAAATTTAGCTTGCTGTCAAAACAAAAATATATAGTGTATAAGCTGGCTCGCTACCGCTCGCCAAGAAAGTATTGACACCTGGATGGGGGTAAGCGTCTTAAAACAGTAGGCTGAATGGGGCCGAATGGATACAAGCCAAAGAAAGAGGGAGAGAAAGAGACAAAAAAGCGAGGTGGGCTCCCTTAAATATAACTTACCTTGATTTTGGCTCTCCGTCACTCTCTCAACTTTAGGGGAGACACTTGTTACCGGTAGATTTGCCTTTTGTCTCCTTCATTCACATAGAAAAAAATAAATAGTTTTCTCTCTCCAACTTACCCTGCTTTTTTTCATCTCGTTCAACTATTATAACTACTTCGTATTTGTTTTCTTTTAATTTGTTTGTTGTATAATTATATATATATAATTTCTGCCACATTTATCCTTCCCATCCCTTACTCTGGCCCTATATTATCCTTATTACCCTAGCGTTCTCTCTCTCTCTCTCTCTCTCTCTCTCTCTCTCTCTCTCTCTCTCTCTCTCTCTCTCTCTCTCTCTCTCATTTATACTGCCGATACCCTCTTTTCATCGCTGTTCTATTCCAAAATATTTCGTTTTGATTTATTTCCTTTATAATTGAGAATAATTTGTGTTCTTCCTTTCTGCCATACCTATTCTTTGTCATCCTTTACTTTATCACTATATTGTCCTGATTGTCTCAGTGCCCTCTCTTCAATTTGTCCTGTCTTCTTTTATCTCATGCAACTATTATAACTACTGTCTTTATTACTGTATTTTCTGCCATATCTAAACATCTCAGCCTTTACTATTTGTCTATTTTACTGTCACTTTATGTTCCTTGTTGTTTTAGTGCCTTCTATCTCCAATTATCCTACCTCCTTTAGTGCCTTATATCTCCTATTATCCTACCTCCTTTAATTTCTTTCCACTAACATAACTATTTAATTTGTGTGTTGTTTGTTTT
The DNA here is from genome assembly GCA_037953745.1 of Lithodes maja. Classification (NCBI taxonomy): domain Eukaryota; kingdom Metazoa; phylum Arthropoda; class Malacostraca; order Decapoda; family Lithodidae; genus Lithodes; species Lithodes maja. Next base: position 76,633 of record JBAKBP010006921.1, read on the forward strand.
AATTCGTGGTGGGCTGACCCTTTGTCAGAGTGAGGGTTGGTGTCCTCTACTTCCCATAGCCCCTTCTGTCTTTTTCTCCTTCTGCATCTCTAATTTTTTCAAATGGCGTAGGGATGCGGCGACCCCAACGCCCGCCACTTTCTGGTGCAGGTAGCCTCCTCTGTGGTGGAGGGGTGAGAAATTTCCACCACCGCTTTTCTCCGGTGAGACGTAGAAGTCGGCTAAAGGGGATCGGGGGCGGGGGGCCTGGTATCCTTCTCCCCTTAAATTAATCTACCAAAAAAACGAGACAGAGATAGGGGCGAGGGAACGCGTTCGTGGTCCCGGACCCTGAGAGTAGGAGCTTTGAATGTGCGTGGATGTGGTGCGAGTGAGAAGCAAGAGGATATTGGAAGGTTATTTGAAAGAAGGATGTATGATGTCCTTGCACTGAATGAAACAAAGATGAAAGGAGAGGGAGAAGTGGATTTTGGAAACGTGATCGGTAGAAAGTCTGGAGTAGACGAGGGAGTCAGGGGGAAAGAAGGAGTGGCTATTATTGTGAAGGAGGAGTTGAGAGAGTTTATAAAAGAGTGGAAAGAGGTGTCATCAAGGCTAATGTGGGTGAGAATGCGGTTTAAGGGTGAAAGGTGGGTTTTTGTAAGTGCGTATGGACCAGGAAGTGAAAGAGAGTTAGACGAGGTAGAGGGTTTCTGGGAGGATTTGAGAGATTGTCTGCAAGGGTTTGATGAAAATGAAAATGTAATAGTTTTAGGGGACCTAAATGCTAGGGTAGGAAATGAGCCTGTTGAGGGAGTCATCGGTAGTTTTGGTGTGGATGGTGTAAACGAGAGTGGAGAAAGACTGAAAAATGTATGTGAAGAGTGTAGATTGAGTGTAGGTAATACGTTCTTCAAAAAAAGGCGTATACACAAGTACACCTGGCATAGACTTGTGAGGGGAGAGACTGTAGAGAGGGCATTGATGGATTATGTGCTGGTGACAAGGGAAAGATTGTGTAGACTGCTGGATGTGAATGTGATGAGAGGTGAGGCGGAGGGTATGTCAGATCATTACCTGGTGGAGGGAAAGCTAAGAGTTAAGAGTTACAGGAGAATAAGAGACAAGCGTGAAGTAAGAGAGGTAATAAAAGTTAGTGAGTTAGAGAAGAGTGAAAAAGAGAGGGAGTACAAGGAAAGACTAAATGAAAAGTGGATGGAAGTGAGAGAGATGGAAGAGAGAGAAGTAGAGATTGAATGGCAACAGTTTAAGGAAGGAGTGAAAGCAAGTGCAGAGGTAGTATGCGGCAAAAGGAAAGTAGGAGGCAGAGGTATCAGGAAGGGAAGCGAGTGGTGGAATGATACGGTGAGAAAGGCAGTTGAGGAGAAGAGACAGTGTTTTGAGAGGGTTTTACAGGATGGTAGTGTTGAGGTATGGGAGAGGTACAAGGAGAAAAGGAGAGAGGCAAAACGGAAAATTAGAGAAGCGAAAAAAGATGCAAACGAAAGGTGGGGCCAAAGGCTGAGTGAGAATTTTGAAGAACGAAAGAAGATGTTCTGGAAGGAGGTAAATAAAGTAAGGAAAGGAGGACAAAAGAGGGAAGAGTCAGTGAAAGATGAAAATGGAGAATTACTAGTGGAACCAGTTGAAGTGAGGAAAAGATATGCCGAGTATTTTGAATCTTTGTTAAATACAAGAGATGGAAGAGAAGCAGTGATTGAAGCAGAGGTGGATGGAGATAGGTTACCCAGGCCACCCAGGTGGCAGGGAATGAATGAAAGGATTGAGGAAAATGAGGTGAAAGAAGCAGTGAAACAAATGAGAGCGGGAAAAGCAGAAGGTTTGGATGGTATTGCTGTGGAGTGTATAAAGAAGGGTGGAGATGTGATAATAGATTGGTTGGTGAGACTTTTCAATGTGTGCTTTGCTGTGTCAATGGTACCAATAGACTGGAAGAGTGCATGTATTGTGCCGTTGTACAAGGGGAAGGGAGATCGGCAGGAGTGTTCAAGTTATAGAGGTATTAGTTTATTGTCAGTGGTTGGAAAGCTGTATGGCAGGGTGTTGATAGAGAGGATAATAAAGTGTACGGAAGTTGCAATAGGAGAAGAACAGTGCGGTTTTAGGAGGGGAAGAGGGTGCGTGGATCAGATGTTTGCAGTAAGACAGTTATGCGAGAAGTATTTAGAGAAGCATAAGGAGATATTTTGGGCTTTTATGGACTTGGAAAAAGCGTATGATCATGTGGACCGTGAAGCAATGTGGAAGGTGTTAAGGATTTATGAAATAGGAGGAAATTTGCTAGAAGCAGTTAAGAGTTTTTATGAAGGGAGCAGAGCATGTGTGAGAGTAGGAAATGGTGAGTTGAGTGAATGGTTTGAGGTAAAGGTAGGTTTGCGACAGGGTTGTGTAATGTCACCATGGCTGTTTAATATGTTTATGGATGGTGTGGTGAGGGAGGTGAAAAGGAGAACTATGGGAAGAGGATTGGGTTTAGTAGGAAAGAATGGTAGAGATTGGGAGTTGAATCAGTTGCTGTTCGCTGATGACACAGCATTGGTGGCGGATTCTGATGAGAAACTGCAGCAGGTAGTCAAAGAGTTTGGTGTGGTTTGTGGAAGGAGGAAACTGAAGGTGAACGTCAATAAAAGTAAAGTAATGGTGTGTAATAGGGGAGAGCATAGGGTGAATCTAGATGTGAGGCTGGATGGGGAAATATTGGAACAAGTAGAGTGTTTTAAATATCTAGGAGGAACAATAAGCAGGAGTGGAGGTATGGAAGTGGAGGTAAAACGGAGAGTGTGTGAAGGAAGGAAGGTTTTCGGAGCAATGGGAAGTATGTGGAAGACGAGAAATCTCGGAGTGAAAGTAAAAAGTGCACTGTATCAAGGAATTGTTGTGCCAACAGTCATGTATGGGGCTGAGACATGGGCTCTGAAGAAAAAGGAGAAAAGAGGGCTGGATGTGATGGAGATGAGCTGCTTGAGGAGTATGTGTGGAGTTACTCGTAGAGACAGATTGAGGAATGAAGAGATACGTAGGAGAGTGGGGCAGCAGGAACATTTGTCAGCCAGAGTGGACAGAAGGGTGCTGAGCTGGTATGGTCATGTTGAACGAATGGGAGATGAAAGGCTTACAAAGAGAATATGTGAGTCAGATACAAGGGGAGATAGAAGGGCAGGAAGACCCCCATTGAGATGGAGAGACTGTGTAAGAAAGGCTTTGGATGATAGAGGAATGACTATAGATCAGGCAGGGGAAGTGGTGGTGGACAAGAGTGAATGGAGAATGCTTGTGAATAGTTGAGTGAACACGTGGTCATTTGGAGTAAGGGGTCGGGCGCAAGTTGGACTAGATAATAGTCCATCAGGCGCCTGGCCCGGGGAGACGATTAATATGAAGGGTGTGCCTGGAAGTGTGGTGGGAGGGCTTGTGGCTTTGGCTCCGCTGCATGTCTGCCTGCCGAGATCGGAACCTCTCCGGGTGGTCAGGGGCTGGGGGAGTGCTGGAGCGACCTTGGTAACCCTGGTCTCTGGGTCTTCTCCTTGGTGACCTGGATGTGTGAGAGTTTGTGTTTTTTATCTGTGTTTATTTTTTGTTTTATGATGTTTTTGTGTTTTCCCTGTTCTTGCTCTGTCTTGAGTCGGCTACCCCCAAAATGGGGATTGGGCCTGAGCATATAGATAGAATAGAATAGATAGATTGTTTTAATTTGTATTCATCGTTATCGTTTCTGCCATGTCTACCTTTCTCATCCCTTAATCTGTTACTTAATTTGCCTTAGTGCCTTCTCTCCAATTTATCATTCCTCCTTCCATCTATCTCCACTATTATAACTATTTCGTGTTTGTTTTACTTTCATTTGCCTTTATTATTGTATTTTCTTTCATATCTATCTATCTCATCCCTTAATTTATTTTCCTAAATTCCTTAGTGCACTCTCTCCAGTTTTCCTGCCGACACCTTCCTTTCATCTCTCCCGTCTATTACAAATATATTGTGCTCTTTGATCTTCTTTACATTTACCTTCATTATCATTTCTGCCATAGCTATTCTTTGTCATCCTTTTATGTCACTTTATTTTCCTTATTGTCTTAGTGCCTTCTCTCCCATTTATCCTGCCTCCTTTCATTTCTTTCCACTAGCATAACTATTTCGTGTTGTATTTTCATTTATCTTCATCATCATCGTTTCTGCCATGTCTATACATCTCATCCCTTACTCTGTGACTTTATTTTATTTATTGCCTTAGTGCCTTCTCTCCAAATTATACTGCCTCATATCATCTCTTTCCTCTATTATAACTAGTTCGTATTTTCTTTTAATTTATCTTCATCATTATCGTTTCTGCCATATCAATACATCTCATCCTTTACTCTGTCACTTTATTTTCCTTATTGCCTTAGTGCTCTCTCTCTCTCTCTCTCCAATTTATCCTGCCGACGCCTTCCTTTCATCTCCCACCTCCTACCTTCAGTCCCATCTCTCATCTAATTTGGGGGCCACCTCTGCATCACTTGTAATTCACTTGCTTCGTTCTATTTTATTTTATTTTTGTTTTATCTCACTCTGCCACTTTTTAATCTTCCCTTTTTATCTCTAAATTTGCTTTCTTTTCCTTTTTCTCTACTTTTTTATTTAGCTCCCATTTTTCTTCTCCCTTATCCGTCTTTTCATTTCTGGTCTTGCCATCTTTTCTTATTTCGTTTTCTGTGTTGTACATGTATTTTCTTTCTCTATGACTGTTTTTGTTTCTCTCATCTCCTCTCACTCTTTCCCCTCCTTCTGCCTCCTTTCATCATATACACAATATTCTCAATTGTTCTTATCTTTTCTAGCCCTTGACCGCTTAAGGGATAGTGATTATTGGTTGGTCTACTTATTTATGTTATATATTTTATAGCAACCTCGCTAGACCTCCATCAAGCTTAAAAATATATATTTTAAATTTTTCGGTAGAAAATGTCCAGGCCGCAAGCTGGTTCCTCCTTGAATTACAGGCTGGCTGTCGCTCGCCAGGAAAAAATCGACACCAAAATGGCACGAAAGGTCTTTATACTGACAAATAAATATAGCGAAATGTCTTAAAATCGCTAAAATAATGGGACGAACGTCTTAAAATCTCAAAGCTAATGGGACTAAACATGAGGGATAAAAGCCACCACCTCCCACTTAATCTTCCTTCCATCCTCCTCCTTCCCTTGTTTCTTCGTAGGCCCGTGTTCAGTGTCAGTGGCCATTACTGTATTTTATCATAATTATTCCTTCACACACAGATGCATTTCATTTATTTTTAGGGTAAATACTATCTCAATTAGCCATCTGACTTCCATATATCCTTACTAATCTTAATAAAATCGTTTAATAACAGCCAGATTATACTGCCAAAACGCGTCATAATCCTCAAGGGGTTAGTAAGCTTACCTATACATATCTCCAAACTACCCCATAAGGACCAATAGGTTTGTTGCAGTATGTAAGTCCTTTGTATTCCATAGTATTCATTTATATACTTCTTGTCCCTCTATTTGCACCGTTTTTATCTTCCCTTTCTCTTTTCATTGTCTCTCTTTCTTCTCTTTTTCACTACCTCCTTCTTTCCTGGTTCGTAATGAGCCTCCTCTTCTTCTCTTACTCCTCCTCTTCTTATTTTCTCCTTCTTCTCTTTCTTCCTCCTCTTCTTCTCTTACTCCTCCTCTTCTTCTTCTCTTACTCTTCCTCTTATTCCTCCTCTTCTTCTCTTACTCCTCCTCTTCTTCTTCTTCTCTTACTCCTCCTCTTCTTCTCTTACTCCTCTTCTTCTCTTACTCCTCCTCTTCTTCTCTTACATCTCCTCTTCTTCTCTCACTCCTGCTCTTCTTCTCCTAGTTATCCTCTTCTTCTTCCTTTCCTCCTCTACCGCGCTTACTTCCTCCTCTTCTTCTCCTACTCCCTCATCGTCTTCTCTTACTCCTCCTCTTCTTCTCTTATTTCCTCCTCTTCTTCTCCTACATCTCCTCTTTTTCTTCTTCCTTTCCTCCTCTTCCACCTATACCTCTATCTCCTACCTCCTCTCTACCTTATATATATAATTAATTCTTCTTGTTCCTCTACTTCCTCTTACTTCCCTTTCTTCTTCCTCCTCTCCTCACTTGTCCTATGTAATAATTCAAACTAGATGACCCAAGTGAGTTCAAACCTTTCGAGTTTTGTGAGGTAATTTTCTAAGCTCTATCTCATTCAGGCTCATAGTATTGTTTTGTCTCCTTATTTATCTTCTCCTTCTTGTACTTCTTCTTCCGGTTCCTTGTGTTTATCCTCCTCTTTTTCCCCACTTCCTCCTCCTCGTTTTATTTTCCATTTTATTCCAACCTTTTTCTCTCCATCTTTTATTCATCATTTTCTTCCTCATCATGTCCTCTCTCTCTTCCTTTCTGCTCGTCCATCACCCTCTTCCTCCTCCATCACCCTTCCTCCTCGCCTGTCTCTTCTTCTTCTTTCTCCTCCTCCATCATCACCTCATCCCTCTAACCCTTAATTAACACCATTTCTTTCAGAATAACTCTCAGTCGTAATGAAAATATACTACATATTGCAATATTAATCAAATTTCTGCATACCATTTTGCTCATGACTTTTTTTTTCCAAGATCTTAGATGTAGAATGAGCGTAGAGTACTAATTTACCTCCTTTCATACCATCCTATCCGAAATTCCATGTCAGCTTTCCATAGTGCTTGGTATATTTTTACAAATGTTTCCATGCCAGCGTAAGCTGGAGGGAGTGGTGCTTTAATTATTATCCTTTTATTTTCTTAGTAGTTAGTAGCTTAGCAGTGTATATATCCAACCTGACCCGTAAGGACCAATAGGTCTGTTGTAGTTTGTAAGTCCTTTGTTTTCCCTTCTCCCCCCTCTATTACCTTCCCCCTAATCCTCTTCCAATTGTTCCTGTTTCACCCTCTACTTCTTCCTCCTCCTCCTTCACCCTCCTTCCCTACTTCCTCCTCCTCTTCCATTTCTCATTTCTATTCCTCCTCTATTTCCTCTTATTTCCTCCTTCTCCCCCTCCTCTTCCACTTCTTTCCCCTACTCCTCCTTTTCCATTATCCATCTCTTTCTACTCCTCTTCCTCCTCCTCCTCGTGCTACTCCTCTTTCTCTTCTCTCCTCCTCCACCTAAAACCGAGTCAACAATGTTCAGAAGTTGTTAAGAAGGCAAACAAAATAATTGGCTTTATAGGCAGGTCATTTGAGCATAAATCCAAAGATGTTATCCTAACCCTTTACAATTCCTTAGTCCGCCCTCTTCTGGAATACTGCGTTCAATCCTGGTGCCCTTATTACCAAAAAGATATAAACAAGCTAGAACGAGTTCAACGTAGAGTTACCAAAATGATACCTAGCCTAAAGAACAAACCATACGAAGAGCGTCTTAGAGAATTAAATCTATTTCCTTTAACCCAGCGCAGATTAAGAGGCGACTTAATTCAAGTGTTCAAAATCATCAAAGGCATCGACAATATGAACTGTAGTAAGTACTTCACTATCGACCAATCTAATTACACGCGGGGAAACAGTTGCAAAATTATTGGTAAATCTTTTAACTCACACGAATCTAAGAATTTCTTCTTCAATCGAGTTGTCAACTTGTGGAATGGGCTTCCCCGAGACGTTATAGACTGCAGCACCGTTGATTCATTTAAACTCCGCTTAGACAAATATCTCGCATCAAACCCGCGACTGACTGCGTTTGTAAATGAATAACTTTATTGTATACCCCCCTCAGTTACTAACCCATCTGTCCCCTACTAACTTCCTAATCCTGCCACGGACATTAGTTCTAGGGCAGTAGTTCCCTTTCCAATGTTCCCTTACCCACTCTAAACCACTGTTTGGACACTTGATCCTCAGTGTTTTGGAGGACAAGCAGCCTAGAAGGGTCACTAGACCTGTTGTTGCTTGATTTCCTTTGTACTCCTTTGTACTCCTCCTCATTTTCCCTCCTTTCACCATCCAGCTCCTCGTCCTCCCCCTCCTCCCCCTCCTATGTGCCTGATATATCTAATTCAGGCGATGCGAGAGAGCATCAGTCAGAACCTTTGTGAGTCTTGAGAGGGAAGTTCCTGCACTCTCACCCTCTCCTTTTCAACCCGTCTCCTGTCACTCCAGTTTTTCAGCTCCCCTTAGACTCTCTCCTGGCACTGAATTACTGTCTCTCTATTACTCTCTCTCTCTCTCGCACATACACACACTCTCTCTCTCTCTCTCTGTTCTCATTTACTCTCTCATGTAAGTGTAATTCCCTTTCAGACTAATTTCTTTCTTTACTCTACAAAAACTTTCGTTGTGGGCATTTCCTGACCCATAAGGTTACACTTCATCCTATTATCCATTACGGCTTTTTAGCCGGAGAGAGCGGAGGGTGGGGAGAGAACCTTCTACTTTGCTGTCCTATTCTTCTACTATAAACTGTCCCTGTCTAGTAGTATTAAAGCCGGACTACCTATTAGGGACCGTACGGTCTGTGTGGTCTGAGTATCTGTGTAACTTTGAGTAACTCTGATGAACAAGTTTTGTTGCTTGAGAGATACCATCTCTGCTGGTGGTGGAGCCGAGACTGCCACAATCACTAAAATTAGATGTGGCTGGGGAAAGTTCAGAGAACTGCTGACCATTATAACCATGTGAAGACTCCCACTCCCATTGAAGGGAAAGGTGTATGCTTCATGTGTTAAACATGCAATGACCTATGCTTCAGAAATGTGGCCTGTCAAAGCGAATAATATCAATAATATTAATAGTATGAATATCTAATGAAACGAAAATGGTGAGATGGATGTGTCGGGCCACACTGCAGATAGGGTATCTAGTGAAGAGCTGAGGAGACGGTTAGGTTTCAAGAGTATTAGTTATAAAATGCTACAAGCAGGTTTGTAAATGCTACAAGCAGGTTTGTAGATGCTACAAGCAGGTTTGTAAATGCTACAAGCAGGTTTGTAAATGCTACAAGCAGGTTTGTAAATGCTACAAGCAGGTTTGTAAATGCTACAAGCAGGTTTGTAAATGCTACAAGCAGGTTTGTAAATGCTACAAGCAGGTTTGTAACATTATTGAAGTTGAGAAAGTGGGAAACGGCTTTAGCATGTAACTGTACTTAAAAAGCTTAACAATTAATTCCAATATACAGTCAGGAACCCTTGGCGATTGTCTCGTTTCGGCGTTCGAAGCATCAGATGGTTTGAGGTTGATTCCTGTGAACCTCCACATACCCACGCTAACTGAGAATGGCCCGATGTATTATGTCCTACGGTAACTGTAATACCCGACTGTTAAGGGAAGGCAGACCGTTTTTCTGGACCTCCTTCTCCCTCATGTTTAGCCCCATTTGTTTTAGATTACAAGACGTTCGGCCCATTAGCTTGGCGATTTTAACACCTTTCGCCCCATTTCGTTGTCAATTTTAAGACCTTTCGTACCATTTAGGTGTCGATTATTTCCTGGCGAGCGATAGCCAGCCTGAAGTTTTAAGAGGAACCGGCCTTCGGCCGGGACATTTTTCTACCGAAAAATTAACAAATTTATCTTGAAGGGGGTCTATGGGGTGTTTTTCTAAGCTTGGTGGAGGTCTAGCGAGAAAACTAAGGAATATATGAATTAGTAGACCAAAAAGTAAAAATAAAAACGGTCTGTCTCCCCTTTAAACTGGTAACTTTTATTATGAAGAGCGAGATAAGTGTAACCCCTTCTGTACCGGCGACGTCTTTTTTCTGGCTACTATTAGACGATTTTAATCAGCTTTAAAAGGGCTTCCACAAATAAAGAGGTTCGAACTATCTCACTTAACACTTACTAACACAGATCCTTCTTAAACTGCATAAAAGTTTCTAAAAAAATACCTAGAATATAATTACAAAGACGTCGCCGGTAGAGAAGGGGTTAATAAGATCGTTTATTTGACCAGAATAAGCTTTGAAAAACACCATTATCCCATTCAGTACCAGCGACGTCCTTTTCATCACATTCTGGCAACTACTAGACTATTTTATTCAGCTTAGGAAGGACCTCTAGCAATAATAAGGCTTCAAACAATCTCGACCAACCCTTTTAACTACCACAGATCCTTCTGAAGCTGCGCAATATCGTATTAATATAGCTAGAAAATAATATAACACACGTCGCTGGTACTCAATGGCTTACAATCGTTCGTAAAAATATATTTTTGATAGATTCGCTAATGTCAAGAGTACGGAAATAATGCTGATAGTCGTTGATATTTGAATATTGACAGTATTTTCACCCGATATTTAACTTGAATTAGGTAAGTCTTCTATAATGAAGACGATTTTATGAAGCTTAGAAACTACGTCTGCCCATTAAAAGACTATAGACTATCCTAAGTAATCCTTTTAGCTACCACATATCCTTAGTAAGCTTTATTAAATCGTCTAAATGTAGCTGAAATCAAATGAGAAAGACGTCGCGGTACAGAAATGCTTAACTTGAATTAGATCAGTCTTTTATATTGAAAGAGGAGTGATTTCGAGGTTCATAATTATTGATAATATGTATTTAAACACTTTTCTGCATTCTAAGAAGGATCTGTGATGGTAACATTGGTTAAGTGAGATAATACGAAGCCTGTTAATTGCTGGAAGCCCTCTTGAAACTGAAAGCAAATCGTCTAATAGTAGCCGGAATAAAGATAAAAAGGACGGCACTGGTACTGAAAGGGATAAAGAGAGAATGGTGAAGGTCCGTGCTATAGGTTCGTGGTATTCGCTGGTTAGTGTAGGTACTATCACTATGCCTTGATAGTACAAAGTGTGTTTTATCCCGCGTCTAGTATACTATTTATTGCACGTAGTAGAAGCATAGAAACGATAAGTATCCTCTACCATGATATCACACGAGTTTTAATTCACGGATTACGGTGATAATCTTTTATTTTTCATATTTATTATTTACCACTCAGTACAAACCCCCAACACTTTGGGGAACGTTGTTCCTGAAGGTCATGCATCATATTATACAATGTTCAGAGTTGATAGTACACAGTCAATACAAATATATGCAGAACAAAAACGATAATCTACTCGTAAGTAAATAAGTCCTGACAACAAATAATGCTTTACCTATATCCCGTTCTCTAATTAGCACAAACTCACCAGAGAAAATGGGTAGTATTGTGACGTCATCATCTTTGTAAAATCGCGAGAACACTGGGTGAGGTTGGCAGTAGTGCTTTTCCCAATATGGCGGCGGGTAGTGATCAGTGCGGCGGTGGTGCGAGATGTGTGGTGTATATATTTCTGAATTACATGGCGTTTATCAAGAGGGACGGGCCTATTTAGCGGTTGGTGAGAAACAGTAGGTATAATTTGCTAAGTACGACACATTTTTCAGCTAGGTGTGCATGTATTACTTACGTGTAGCCTACAGGGAACCAACCCGGAGCTATTCAATCATTTCCAGGTGAAAAATGAGAATTATGGAGCATAAGTATATCTTTGTGTATATATCCTATTCACTACCAGTTCCGCCCTTTTAATTTTATACTGGCTACTAATAGACAATTTTATTCAGTTGAAGAAGGGCCTCCAACAATTACCAGGCTTGGAACTATCTTAATTTACCCTCTTTACTACCACTAATCTTTCTTCAGCAGCACACCATCGGGAAAATATTACCGAAACTAATACTAATTTTCCCATGGTTTTGCTTTTTGGTTTTAGGTACATTTCACCATTATACAGTAGTATGGCTAAAATAAAATACAAAAGACGTCACCGATACAGCAGGGGTAAACAAGAGACTTAGTTTTGAGCCTGGATATGAAAAGTCTCTCGTTTGCCACCCTGATTGTTTGAGTACTAAACTTATTGTATAGTAAAACTGGGAGACAATAATTTATGTATTTGAGGGTTTATATTGGGTCAGGATGTATGTCTTGGTATGTACACTCACGCGTACTAAAAGCTGCTCAGGGGTGGGGCCTGATCCTTCCCCTCCTCCACCCTGGGCAGGTGGAAGGGGGGAGTCGTGTCCAAGTCTACCCCACCTTACACCCCCAAACTATCTCCACCTCCCCCACCTTCCTCCTCTGGCTGCTAGTTAGTGAGTAGCAACGCATGTTCTCATGTCTTGTAAATTATAACTAAACCATCATTGCACACTCTTACAATGGTCAACATATAAAATGTATTAGGAATTTAATAGAATATGTAATTGTATTCTCCAAAATAATTGTTTACATCACGCAACCATGGGGAAGTTAAAATTGAAATTATTCAGCACTAGTATTTGTGAAAACTTGTTCACATATAAGAACTGTTCTACCTGGAACAAACTTCCCTCAGAAGTTGTAAACAATTCCTCAGTCGAACAGTTTAAGAAGATAGTAGATATTATTGTCCACACTCTGTAATGAGTAGTGCGCTAAACATTGTTTGTCCTTCTACTTTGAGTATCTCTCCGGAATGGACAGCAAGGTCTTTGAGATAACATTCCTTGTAACTCCTTGTAGCACTTACTCTCACTGTCTCTCAACACTCTATGACCAAGGTTTAACAGGTCTGAATGGGGTATATATCCCTTAATCTGTGTGTGTGATGAATGTTGCCTGCATTCGATACACATAGAGGAGAGTTGATGGTAGAGTTATCTATTAAACCTTATTCTTTAGTTGGGGGTTTGTAGAGATGAGAGGCTAGGATCACTGACAGACAGAGGAGGGGGAAATGAGAAGGCAAGCACTGCTACTCAGGGGCTCAATATTCAAACCTAATATAAGTTAACACCGACTTTGATTGTAATTGACATAAAGTTCTAAATTTAATTGATTGAAAAAATAGTGTTTAGGCCACGTAGAAGACAAAAAACAGTCCGTTTATAGTATGTATGGTATTGAATAAATAGGACAATCTGAACGAAATTATAAACAAAACAACCAGTAACAGTCGCAACACTATTCCAGCCATTAGTTGTCTTTTGTCCACTCCTTATTTATTAATAAGGCCCGACTGCCGTAAGTGATTTGAGAACTTATGATTAGATGGTAGAGGGCACGTTGATGTGTATGGCAATGATAATGAATATGGTATCCTGGACAATATGCATTTTAGGTCACGTATGAGATATAATTGTCTTTGTATTTTATTTAGCTTTGACTTACAGTATTAGTCACCACAGTATATGTCTTTACTGCTGCACATTAAATTATTTTGCATTAGACTTTGTGGGTTAAATAAGGGTGGAAGAAAAAATGGTGGCCATCTTGGATCAGTGGAGAAGTATTATTTGTAATTGTTCTACCGTATTTTTAGTACTTTGTCATCTTCTACAGTATATCAATGCTAACCCAGCGGGGGTCTGGGGTGGCAGCCCACAGGTTAGGTTAGGTTGTTAGGTTAGGCCCTTAGGGTAATGACAAAATATGGTTTCGGAGGGCATGTTTTAATACTGCCAAGTAATGGGTAAAAATGCATTTGCAAAAGGAAAAACACCTTAAAACACACTAATCAATGAAGGAACTGTTGAGAAAAAGCATTATAATATAAATAACCCATACGTGACCTAAAATGCATTTTGACCGGTATCCTTAATACTGTATGATATTGGCTTTAATTACGGTATCATCATATTCAAATCGCCGTAAACCTTGGTCGTAGAGAGAGAGAGAGAGAGGCAGAAGACCACTACAGCGGAAATTCATGTAACCGACGTTGTATGTAATCTCAATTTGAGAATACAATTACATATATTAAATTCCTAATACATTTTAAATGTTGGCCATTGTAAGAGTGTGCAATGATGGTTTAGCAATACATTACAAGACATGAGACATGCGTTGCTAATCAATAACTAGAAGCCAGAGGAGGAAGGAGGGGAGTTGGGGATAGTTTGGGGGTGGAAGGTGGGGTAGACTTGGATAAGACTGAGTGTACAGTCAATAGCATAAATGGCAATGAACTCATTTGAATCCGTATCGAGCGCAAACGAGACAATACAATCCCTCAATGTTGCCCAAAGGGTTCAGAACTTGGCTTTAAAGATTTAAAGATTCGAATTGGTGTAACTTTGTAACTCTCCCGATTGCACAAACTAGGACATAAGATATGGCCGTATGTTAGCGAAGCTATCCTTAACTAAATCGAATCTTCTCATTAACTTTGTAATTAATAATTACATTTTGGAGGTTCTTTTGTACTGTTAGAGGATTTATAATGGACCATTACTTATGTTTCAGAGTTTGCTACCTAGACCTCTAACATAAAAAATAAAAAAACAGACCTTTCTTCGAGATATATTTATACATTTCTCGGTAGGAAAAATGTCCTGGCCAAAGGCCAGCTGCTCCTGAATTACAGGATCGGTTTCACTCGCTAGGAAAAAATCGAGACCTGAATGGCACGAGAGAAATGTGGTGAAAAATAGTAAAATCACCAAACTAATGGGGAAAAACAAAAACATCTCAAAACTAATGGGGCTTAATATTAGAAAGAATGAGGTCAGTAAAACAAAATAAAAATAATAATATAATAAAAATAAAATAAACTCCCCTTAACATACATTGTTAAATACAGTATATTCCGTTGTTTTTAAGGTCACAGGCCAGGCAGCATAATGGCCAACAAGACACCGTAATTTAAAACTGTCGTAACTTAAGCTACCGTCGATATTACTATACTTTTCGCAAGACTATCAAAAATTCTTCAACAATACACCTATCAACCTGTCATCTACTCTCGATATTCTAGGTGTATCATTTTCATCCAACCTTTCTTGGAAAGATCATATTGCCACTCTTGCTAAAACAGTTTCCCAAAAGTTAGGTGTACTCAACCGTCTCCGTGGGGTTCTCTCACCCCCGCACAGCTTCTTGCTCTATTTTGGGGCACCGTGTGCCCCTGTATTGAATACTGTTCGCATGTGTGGGGAGGATCCACCCATACCACACTTCTTGAAAGAATAGTATCCAAAGCATATCGCCTTATCAACTCACTCCCTCTTACTACTTCCTTACAATCTCTTTCTACACGCTGCAATGTTGCATCTCTTTCACTCTTCAATCGCTATTACAACAATCAGTGTTCTTCAGAGCTCTCTCAGTGCATACTAGTGCGACTAGTGCGAGGCACCCGCCTTTCAACACAGTCTCACTCCTATTCTGTCCAGCTCTCCAACCCAAGAATTAGCAAATTTTCTAACATTTTTCTACTCAACAAGTGAACTCTGGCACTCTCTCCCTCAATCAGTCTTTCCTCCATCCTACGACTTAAACTGCTTTAAAGTTCGTGTGTCCAGGTATTTTGACTCAAACGTCCCTTGAATTTGGCTCTGTCACTCTTTTGACTCGGGGGAAGCCGCTCGTTACAGGCAAGCTGTCATTTGTCTCCTTCATACACATATACACAAAATATATATAAATTGTTAAAATGCCTCCTGAGCCTCAAGGG
This sequence comes from Lithodes maja, assembly GCA_037953745.1. Taxonomy (NCBI): domain Eukaryota; kingdom Metazoa; phylum Arthropoda; class Malacostraca; order Decapoda; family Lithodidae; genus Lithodes; species Lithodes maja. The sequence goes on from JBAKBP010006921.1 coordinate 92,047, forward strand.
TTTAACACGAATCTCAAGAATAGAAAAAAAAACATTAGTTGACCTGCAATATTCTGTTTCCTATAAATGTGTGTAATGTAAAAACCTATCCGATATATGAGTGTCGCATTGCTTTATTTGATAAGCACTTCAGTTAATGGGACACTCACAGCATATACCGTAATTATGTCAAGAACTAGTAATTCTAAAAAACAAAATTACTCTCTCTCTCTCTCTCTCTCTCTCTCTCTCTCTCTCTCTCTCTCTCTCTCTCTCTCTCGCTGGGATCGTATGGTCCGTGCGGCCAGTGTATATATGTAAATCCATGCAAGTCTCAATCTGCTCTGATCTACAGCCGATGCGCGTGAGTTTGGATAATCTATGATACATTCGCTAATCCTTACATACTTACATCGGATGAAAACGATATACTTGTGCAGGTGAAAGGGTGAAATATACCAGGTGCAGGTTTTTTTCAAGGGCCTTCATCCTGTGGCACAATGGTAGCGCGTTCGGTTAACATCGAAAGGTCCAGGGTTCAATTCTCCCCTTCAAGACAAATTTGTACACTTTTCGTTAGAAAAATGTCCGGGCCGGAGGTCGGTTACGAATAGATTACAGGCTCGCTATCGCTAGCCAGGGAAAAATTCGACGTCAAAGTTGCACTAAAGGTCTTAATACTGACAAGGAAATGGGGAGAAAGGTCTTAAAATCGCCAAACTAATTTGGCTAACGTCCTAAAATGTCATAAATAGTAGGGCTAAGCATAAGGGAGAAGGGGAGCAACTATGGATCCTGGAGTTAGTGAACATTTGTAACGTAAACTTTGGTAACTCGGAAAAATATGCAGAAGCCCCCGTGTACCAGGCTGAGGCTATTAGACGATTGTATTTAGCTTAAAAGGGCCTCCAGCAATTAACAGGCTTCGAACCATCTCACTTAACCTTTTTTTACTATCACAGATCTTTCTTAAACTGCACAAAACCGTCTAAATATAGCTAAAATAATATTTAAAAAGACGTCGCCGGTACAGAAGGGGTTAATGAATTCTACCGAGAAAACTATATTCCCTGAATTTCCGACATCACATATGGCGCTGCACCACTTATGGGGACATGGGCCGTTTTTCTGGTCCCCCTTCTCCCTCATGTTTAGTCCCATTAGTTTTCAGATTTTAAGATGTTTGCCCCATTAGTTTGTCGATTTCAAGACCTTTCGCCCCATTTATTTGTCAATATTAAGACCTTTCGTGCTATTTAGGTATCGATTTCCTATCCTGGGGAACGATAGTGAGCCTGTAATTTTGGGACATTTTTCTACCGAAAAAATTTACAAATTAATCTACAGGGGGGATCTAATGGATGTTTTATTTTAAAGTTTGATGAAGGTCTAGGGAGGAAACTAGGAAAATAATGAATAGATGAAAAACTGGACCAAAAAGTGAAACATCCCCCCTTAAACCACTTATCTGCAGCGACACCTAAAACTAGAAAAACAAAATATACTGTAATTCAATCAAGGGGCATTTGTCGAGTAATCCCCGCTAAACGTCATTGCATTATCATGATTGCAAAACGATCATTCAATTGCTCCAAAACTCGGCAAAAAGAAAAAAGAAAGTAATATAAACACACACACACACACACACACACACACACACACACACACACACCCACACATGCACACACAAACACGGACAAACACACACACACCCACAAAGGTAAGGCCAATTGCAAAAAGTGTGGGGGATCAAGGCTTGTTGCAGAACCATCTCTCTCTCTCTCTCTCTCTCTCTCTCTCTCTCTCTCTCTCTCTCTCTCTCTCTCTCTCTCTCTCTCTCTCTCTCTCTCTCTCATGCTGCCATCACAGTAACGACACTTAGTCTTTTTTGCTACCAATATTTTGCCATCCGGTCTTTTAAAATTATTATTGAATTTTTAACGGAATTCGGCTTAATTCGGATGGTTCACTTTTTGGTCGTTTTTTGTTTTATTTATTTATTATTTTCTCCGTCAAACTTAAAAAAAACATCCATTATAATCCCCTTTTAGAATAATTTGTCGAAAAATATTCCTGCCGGTTGATCAAAAATTACAGGCTCACTACCGTTTGCCAAGAACAAAATCGACACTTAAATAGCATGAAAGGTCTTAATATCGACAAACAAATGGAGCGAAAGGTTTTAAAATCGACAAACTAATGGGGCAAACATCTTAAAATCTGAAAACTAATGTGTCTAAACATGAGAGGGAAGGAGGTCTAGAAAAGCGGGCGACCCATCTCCCCAATAAAATCATTATTATTGAATTTGCCGCGGCATCGGGCTTAATTTTGGCGCCGGTTGAAATAAAGGCTTGGGGAGCGTTATTCCTTCAATATTCGTGAAAGGTAATTGGTATAAGTGGTATTGCGTGTCCATGGTAAGACATTGACTGCTGTATTTAAGGGAAGACGTTGTTGTTTGTTTGGTCTATTAATTCATCTATCTATCTATCTATCTATTGCCTGACGCCGTGATCCCCGAAGGGGTGGCCACGAACGAACCGCCCCCATGCACCTCTGTCCACAGTCAGTCGACGCCCCTCCCCCCAACCAGCACCGCCCTCGTTCATGTACTTCCTCACTCCATCCTTCCACCTCATATTCGGTCTACTCTCCCTCTCTGTCCCTCCACCTCGCTCTCGTACACCCTCTTAGTCATTTTCTCGCTTTCCATACGTTCCATATGGCCGAACCATCTCAAGTTGTTCCTTTTCACACTTTCCAGCACATCTACCTCCACACCACACCTCCTTCTTACTTCCTCATTAGTCTGTCTATCCCTCCATGTAACTCCGCACGCACTCCTTAAGTAATTCATTTCCACTGCTCTCACTCTTGGTCTGGTCTCTCAACCAACGTTCATGCTTCGCTTCCGTAAGTCAGTGTCGGGATTACCACACTGTCATGCAAGGACTTCTTCACTTCCATACTGACCACCCTATTTCTTGTTACTGCTTTTAGCGTTCATACAACCCTCTTCCCCTGTTGTACTCTCTCCCGCACTTCTTCATCCATAGTCCCATCTTTACTCAACACACTGCCCAGATACTTAAAAGAGTTGACGATCTCCATAGCCTGACCGTTCAGCTTCACCTCACACTCTGTGACTTCACCCCTTTCGAAGACCATAACCTTGCTCTTCCCCGTATTTACCTTCAAATTCCGTTTTTCGCACACTGTTCCAAACTCATTTACCAGACCCTGCAACTCCCATTCATTATCACTCATCAGAACTGTATCATCCGCAAACAGCAGTATAGGTAGCTTCCACTCGATTCCCTCCCTTTTCAGCGATACACTAACATCCACTGCTCTTGATAGTATTTCTTTCATGACTCCATCCATATATACAGTAAACAACCACGGGGACATCACACACCCCTGTTTCAAACCAACATTCAGGTCAAAGAACTCCCTCTGCTCACTCTCCACACATACTGCCACCTTTGCACCCTCATACATGCTCTTCACTGCTTTCAGCAACTTGCCCTCTACTCCGTATATTCTTAGTACTTTCCACAAACCTTCTCTATCCACTCTGTCATAGGCCTTCCAAGTCCATAAAGGCAACATACACCTTTTGTTTCTTCTCCAGATACTTCTCCACAACACAATTCAGGGTAAAACTCTGATCTACACATCCTCTTCCCTTCCTAAAACCTCCCTGCTCATCGCCTATCCATTTCTCCGTTCTCACTCTCACTCTCTCAATCACTACCCTACTGTATACCTTCCCTACTACGCTTAGAAGACATATTCCTCGGTGGTTACCACACACTCCTCTTTCCCCTTTGCCCTTATATAGGGGGACTACTATGCCAGTCTTCCAGTCATCGGGTGCACTCCCCTTCTCCCATGCTAGTTTGCACATTTTCCATACCCATTCTATCACTATCTCGCCACCATACCTCAACATTTCCCCACACACTCCATCTGTTCCTGGTCCTTTCCCCAACTTCACTCTTTTCATGGCTTCCCACACTTCTGACCTCCTGATCCCCACCTCCTCCTCCACTACTTCTCTTCTTCTCCCTCCCATACCATATCCAGCTATGTTTGCTGGCTCTTCATTCCTTACATTTAGCAACTCACTGAAGTACTCCCTCCATCTTTCGACTCTCTCTTGCTTCTCGGCTAGCATTCTCCCATTCTTATCTTTCACACCCTTACTGTTTCTCTATTCATGTCGATTAATTCATGTATTTCTGTATTTCTTAATTTTCTCGCTAGACCTCCATCAAGCTTAGAAAAATACCCCCTAGACCCCCCCCCCCCACCCCCCCTTCAAGATAAATTTGTAAATTTTTCGGTAGAAAAATGTTCCGGCCGAAGGTGGGTTCCTCTTTAAATTTCATGCTCGCTATCGCTCGCCAGCAAATAATCGACACCTAAATGGCACGAAGGGTCTTAAAATTGACAGCGAAATGGGGCTTAACACGAGGGAGAAAGGGGACCAGAAAAACGACCCATCTCTCCTTAAAATTCGGCTTAATTTTGGCGCGGGTTGAAAAGGCTTGGGGAGCGTTATTCCTCAGCTTGTGTTTCAATATTCGTGACATGTAATTGGTAAAAGGGGGATTGCGTGTCCATTGTGAAATATTGACTGCTGTATTTACGGGGACAGTGGCTGTTTGTTTGTTCTATTAATTCAATTATTCATATATTTGTTTTTAGTTTTCTCCCTAGACTTCCATCAAGCTTAGAAAACACCCCCAAGACCCCCCTTCAGGATAGATTTGTAATTTTTTCGGTAGAAAAATGTCCTGGCCAAAGGCCGATGCCTCCTAAAATTACAGGCTCGCTATCGCTCGCCAGGAAAAAATCAATACCTAAATGGCACGCAGGGTCCTAATATTGACAAAAAAATGGGGTGAAAGGTCAGAAAATCCCCGAACTAATAGAACCAAAGTCATAACATCTCAAAACTAGTGGGGCTAAACATTAGGGAGAAGGGGGTCCTGAAAAACGGTCTGTCTCCCCTTAATTTGTGTAATTGCCTTTTGGCCGCGTGGATACGGCCGCTGAAAGATTTACTCGTGTATATTGTTTGTTTTTGTCCGGCCATTTTATTCGGCCCGTCCAATATCGCTTTGTTCACTTAAAGGGGGATGGGTGGATTGGTTGGCTTATTTAATTATTTTGTTTTTATTATTATCTTAGTTTCCTCCTTAGACCTCCATCAAGCTTAAGAATACACCCCCCTTCAATATAAATTTGTACATTTTTCGATAGACAAATTTCCCGGCTTAAAGCCAGTTCCTCTTAAATTACAGGCTCGCTATCGCTCACAAGGACAAAATTGACACCTACATGTCACGAAACGTCTTATTGTTGACAAAGAAATGGGGCATACGGTCTTAAAATCGACAAACTAATGAGGCGAACGTTTTGAAGTCTCAAAACTAATGGGGGTTAAACATGAGGGAGAAGGTGTGCCATAATAACCAACTTAACCCCCCGTAAGAGTCGACAATAGCCCCACCAATCAGAACGATGGGAAATAAACAAAGGCCCATCAAATACAATCAGATCAAAGACGAAGCACCAAACACCGTATCTATATAACGACCCCGTGAAATATTATATAACAGTAGAGAATTGCGCGACTGTGATAATACGCTGATTGATATTATAAAGCGAATAACAGTTTCATTATGTGAACGACTGGCTGGATCAATAAAACAACAAAGATAACAACAATCCATTCCCATACCTGAATACTATAGTCGGGTCACTGTAATTAGACCAAGGATCTTTATTCCAACCTTTTGTAAATTAGAAAGGGAATGGACAAACGGGCTGACATTTTCCATTGCTATTTACTGCTTGAGTCTTAACAAACAGTAAACATAACAGCTCAATACTCAAATTGTGTTTGTGTTATGAGTGTTAGGAATGTATGGATTGAATGAATGTTTGTTATGATTGCTTGTGTTATGAATGTTTGTTATGATTGCTTGTGTTATGAATGATTGTGTTATGAATGTTTATGATTGCTTGTGTTATGAATGTTTGTTATGAATGATTGTGATATGAATGTTTATGTTATGAATGATTGTTATGAATGTTATGAATGATTCTGTTATGAATGATTGTTATGAATGTTTGTGATATGAATGCTTGTTATGAATGTTTGTTATGAATGTTTGTTATGAATGTTTATGTTATGAATGATTGTGTTATGAATGTTATGAATTATTCTGTTATGAATGATTGTTATGAATGATTGTTATGAATGTTTGTTCTATGAATGTTAGTTATGAATGTTTGTGTTGTGAATGATTGCGTTGTGAATGTTTGTTATGAATGATTGTATTATGAATGTTATGAATTGTTCTGTTATAAATAATTGTTATGGATGTTTGTCTTATGAATGTTTTTCTTATGAATGTTTTTCTTATGAATGTTTGTTATGAATGTTTGTTATGAATGTTTGTGCTATGAATGTTTGTGTTACGAATGTTTGTGTTATGAATGTTTGTTATGAATGTGTTATGAATGTTTGTGTTATGAATGTTTGTTACGAATGTTTGTGTTATGAATGTTTGTGTTATGATTTTTTGTGTTATGAATGTTTGTGTTATGAATGTTTGTGTTATGAATGATTGTGTTATGAATGATTGTTTTATGAATGTTTGTGTTATGAATGTTTGTTATGAATGTTTGTGTTATGAACGTTTGTGTTATGAATGATTGTTATGAATGTTTGTGTTATGAATGGTTGTGTTATGAATGTTTGTGTTATGAATGTTTGTTATGAATGTTTGTGTTATGAATGTTTGTTATGAATGTTTGCGTTATGAATGTTTGCGTTATGAATGTTTGTTATAAATGATTGTGTTATGAATGATTGTGTTATGAATGATTGTGTTAGGAATGTGTTTTAGGAATGTTTGTGTTAGGAATGTTTGTGTTATAAATGTTTGTTATAAATGTTTGTGTTATGAATGTTTGTTTGTTACAAATGTTTTATAAATGTTTGTTATGAGTTTGTGCAATTAATGTTTTGTGTTATGTGTTATTTGTGTTATGAGCGGGTGGAGTGGGGATTCCTGGCCTCCCTATGATGAACGGGGTATAGTCATATTCACTAAGTGGGTTGTTGTGATTTGAATTTTGTTGGTTTCATTAAATATTCAACATTTGCATATTGATGATGATGATGGCGTCCATAAGGGGTGATGGTCGTTTTTATTAACATATTGGTATCCTTTTGCCTCCTCCATACACATAAACACCAAAACAATCTATTATCTTTTAGTTTCCTCCCTAGACTTCCATCAAGATTTAAAAACAAATAAAAACACACACATCCCAAGAACCCCCTTCAAGATAAATGTGTACATTATTCGGTATAAAATTGTTCCGGCCGAAGGCCAGTTCCTCCTAAATTACAGATTCGCGATCGCTCGCCAAGAAAATATTAACACCTAAATGGTACGAAAGGTCATAATATTGACAAAGAAATGGAGCGAGGATTCTTGTATGTATGTATATGCTATGTATGTATATGCTATGTATGTATATGCTCAGGCCCAATCCCCACTTTTCCTATTTTTATTTTTATTTCATACATTCGCCAAACTAATAGGTCTGATGTCTTAAAATCTGAAAACTAATGGGGCTAATCATGAGGGAGAAGGGGGGCCAGAAAAACGAACCATCTCCCCTTAATCCGTTCAGTACCAGTTACGTCCTAATCATTTTGTAGTGGCTATTGATAGACAATTATATTTAGCTTAAGCCAGGCCTCCAGCAATTACCGGGCTTCGAACTCTCCTATTTAACACTTTTTACTACCACAGATCCTTCTTAAGCTGCACACAATCGTCTACATATAACTATACTATAATAATATAGTCGTCGCCGGTACAGAAGGGGTTAACAGGTGAAATATATGCAAGAGAGAATTGTGGTCATTATGTACATCTAAATCGTCGAAAATTCGACATGGAAACATAAGAAATGGCATTAGATGGAGTAAAGGGAATACGGAAAATCAAAATCTCTCTCTCTCTCTCTCTCTCTCTCTCTCTCTCTCTCTCTCTCTCTCTCTCTCTCTCTCTCTCTCTCTCTCTCTCTCTCTCTCATGGAAGCAATAGGGTCCAGCGAGGCGAGGCTTTTGAAGTGTCTCGCATTTCACTTTAGAGACCAAGAGGACGAGACAGTTTCCAATCCCCCCCCCCCCCCCTTTCCTTCCCGCTTTGATCTCGAAACTTCTAATCTCGCGAGACCTGAGTGGGGAAGATATTAACCCTTTCAGTACCATCATTCCTGAACAAAATGTTCAGGGTGTAGTGCTTGGTTTTTGCTCTATATATTTATTTATTTATTTAGTTTTTGAGTTTCCTCGCTAGACATCCATCAAACTTAGAAAAACACCCTCTAGACCCCCTTTCAAGATAAATGTGTACATTTTTCGGTAGAAAAATTTCCCGCCCGAAGGCCGGTTCTTTCTATAGTCAGAGACTCGCTATCACTCGCCAGGAAAAAATGGAAAACTAAAGGGCACGAGAGGTCTTAATATTGATAAAATTATGAGGCGAAAGTTCTCAAAATCGCCAAACTAACTGAACGAACATCTTAAAACCTCAAAACTAATATGCTAAACATGAGGGAGAAGGGGGTCCAGAAAAACCGAATATTACCCCCTTAACATATATAACATTTAATAGCATCCATCGAAAATTATAGAGCACTGGGAAGAGTCGAATCGTTCTGTTTAAGGGGGTGACTTGCTTTTTTTCTCCTTTACTCTCTTAGGCCTACTCTGGCTTCTATCCATTCGGCCCCATTCAGCCCACTGTTTTAAGACGTTTATCAACATCCAGGTGTCGATTTCTTCCTGGCGAGTGATAGCGAGCCAGCAATATATGAAGAAGTCCGGCTTCGCCGGAGAAATTTTTCTATCGAAAATTGTACAAATTTAACTTGCTGTCAAATTGTTTTTTAAATATGCTGGCTCGCTACCACTCGCCAGGAAAAAATTGACACCTGGATGGGGATAAACGTCTTAAAACAGTAGGCTAAATGGTACCGAATGGATACAAGCCAGAGAGAGAGAAAAAAGAAGAGTACAACATCAGGTCACCCCCCTTAACCTGTTCAGTACCGGTAACGAGATTTCCATTGTATTCTACTAACTCTTGGATGATTCTAATCAGGTTAGAAAGGACCTCTGTCAAATTATAAGGCTACAGACTATCTTATTAAATCCTTCTAGCAATCATATATCTTTCCTAAGCTATATAAAATCGTCTAAATGTAGCTTAAATATATAAAAAGAAACGTCACCGGTACAGTAAGGCCATGTACGTACATGTACAGTCGCGCTAATAAGTGATGTCTGGGCACCAAGTATATTTTGATCAATAATTGGTATCAGCAATATCTAAACTTCATTTCTTCATATCGAGTCAAATATACAAACATTTTCCTACATTTACCCACCCTATTCAACATCTGAAAGACATTGATACAGCACAGATCAAGCCAAACGTAATGACAGCTGGGACATGACTTATTAGCGCGACCGTACCAGCGACGGCTTTTGATTAAAGGTTAGGAAGGACGTCTATCAATTATATAGCGACAGCATATCTCCATTAATCCTTTTAGCAACCATATAATAATATCTTTCCAAAGTTTCATATAATCGTCTTAAATGTAACTGAAATAAATCAAAAGAGACGTCACCGGTGGAGTAACGCTCAATCAAGGGGCGGTTTTTTTTCCGCAGATAGCTTGAAGAACCTATCTGCGAAACGTTGTCGATAAAGTGCTCCTCCTCATATGGTGTTTTTTATCCATTCTGTCTACTTTTCCAGTACCACTCAATATCCTCTTGATTTTGAGACACTTTTAATCTGACCAAACCGGGAACATGGAATTTCGGTGGATCCCATTAATCTTCCTTGAATCTTACGTGGCCATAATTCGTGGCATTCAGTACAAAAAAAATACTCTAACCTACAAATAATATACACTCAGAAGACCTTATAACTGTGTTGGTGGTGTAATGGTTTAGGTGCTTAAGTTCTGGGTGTGGTGTCCCGAGTTTGAATCCTGGGAGAATCATGTGCTTTAATTAATGTATTTGAGTATATTTGGGTTGTAATGCAGGATTCATGTTAAGAACGGGTTGGTCCTTAGTATATATATATATATATATATATATATAGCTCAGAGTAATTGTATATCTTTATTTATTTATTGTTTTCGAATCCCGTTTAATTCAACGCACAAAGTAAGATACAATATTTCCTCAGATCTTATGAGCCAAAATCGTGGCCATAAATATAAAGTGGGAAAATCCACAGTGATGACATTTTCCTTTGATCTTGTGCCGCTATTAATCTGACCAAACCAAGAACATATAATTTTGATGGATCCCACTAATCTTTCTCAGAGCTTACGAGTTCATGTCATGCCATTCTATGAAAAGACAGAATACGAAAATCAGCCAAAAATACAGCTCAGTAAGGTGTAATTTTTTTTTTTTTTTTTTTTTTTTTTTTGTCTACGTGGTTCTTTTTTAGGGGGTAGTGCTTGATTTTATTTTATTGTCTATATATTTACTTATTTAATTTCAGTTTCCTCGCTAGACCTCTATCAAGCTTAAAAAAATAACCCTTTAGACCCCCTTTCAAGTTGAATTTGTATATTTTTCGGTAGAAAAATGTTCCGGCCAAAGGCCGGTTCCATCTAAAATTATAGGCTAGCTGTTGCTCGCCAGGAAAATATTGACACCTAAATTGTACGAATGGTCTACATATTGACAAAGCAATTGGGCGAAAGGTCTAAAAATTGCCAAACTAATGGGCCAAACATCTTAAAATCTCAAAATTATTATGCTAAACATGAGCGAGAGGGGGATCCAGAAAAGTGACTACCTCCCCCTTAATTTCATATAAATATAGATGCAATTCTCGTCTCATTCGATTCCAACAATCTTTCGCTGATCATACGAAGCCAAGCCGTGCTAATAAATACATAAAAAGAGGGAAACAAGAAAAATCCACAAAGGCTTCAGACCTCAAACGAGTTTCGAATCCCTGCTTTTGATCTCGAGACACTTTTAATCCGACCAAACCAGGAACATCTATAATCTCGATGGCTCTCACTAACCTTTGTCTGGATCTTATGGTCGTCTGGGATCTGAGGTATAATATAGAAGAGCAGGGAAGGTTAAATTATGGTCGTCTGGGATCTGAGGTATAATATAGAAGAGCAGGGAAGGTTAAATTATGGTCGTCTGGGATCTGAGGTATAATATAGAAGAGCAGGGAAGGTTAAATTATGGTCGTCTGGGATCTGAGGTATAATATAGAAGTCAGGGAAGGTTAAATTATGGTCGTCTGGGATCTGAGGTATAATATAGAAAGAGCAGGGAAGGTTAAATTATGGTCGTCTGGGATCTGAGGTATAATATAGAAGAGCAGGAAGGTTAAATTATGGTCGTCTGGGATCTGAGGTATAATATAGAAGAGCAGGGAAGGTTAAATTATGGTCGTCTGGGATCTGAGGTATAATATAGAAGAGCAGGGAAGGTTAAATTATGGTCGTCTGGGATCTGAGGTATAATATAGAAGAGCAGGGAAGGTTAAATTAGAGGTGGGAGTTGAGATTGACCTCCCGTGAATGAAGAGCAAGAGTCGACCTGTGATCAGTGATAATTGGGTTTCTTGTCGTGTAATGTGGCTTCATTTTAAATATATTTATCTTCATTTCACTCCAACACCAAACCCCTCCCAATTAAATTAATGAATGCATTTGATCCACCGGGATTCGAACCTGGGTTACCACACACATAATATATTATACACTCTAACCATTACATCATCATGACAGTTATAAGTACAGCACATTACTATCCATTTATCGAATACTGGACATTAATCTAATCATGTACTACACCCAACTGCACTTATGAATAGCCTAATGGTTAAGGGGGGTGACCTGTTTTTGTTCTGTCCTTTTCTATCTTTCTCTGGCTTGTACCATTTGGCCCCATTCAGCCTACTGTTTTAAGACGTTTATCCCCATACAGGTGTCAATTTGTTATTGGTGAGCGGTAGCGAGCCAGCATAATTTATATTTTTGTTTGACAGCAGGCTAAATTTGTAAATTTGTCGTTAGAAAAATTTCTCCGGCGAAGCCGGATTTCTTCATATAATGCTGACTCGCTATCGCTCGCCAGGAAGAAATCGACACCTAGATTTGGCTGAATGGGGCCGAATGGATACAAGCCAGAGAAAGAGAGAAAAGGACAGAAATAACAAAAGCAGGTCATATAGACCGCGACCTCGCTACGAAATATCCTTGAATCTAATGATAATCTATTTTTATTTATTTCATTCCAACCCCAAACACCACCCAGTGAAATGTATGAAAGCATCTAAGCCACCGGGATTGGAAACTGGGTTACCACACACAAATTAAAAACACTACGAAGAACATTTTGATGATACGGGAAGAATAGAGGGAGATTGAAAAAATACTTAAACATTTAATTATGTTTGGTAAGGGGAGATAGATGTTTTTTCTAGACCCCCTTCTCCCCCCATGTTTAGCCCCTTTACTTTTCTATCGAAGAATGTACAAATTCAACTTGAAGGGGGGTCTTGGGGGTGATTTTTTCTAAGCTTGATGGAGGTCTAGGGCGGGAAATAATTAAAAAAAAAATATATATATATATATACTGTATATATATATATATATATATATATATATATATATACCGTAGATATATATATATATATATATATATATATATATATAGATATATATATATATATATATATAAATTTACTGTATATATATATATATATATATATATATATGTAAATAAGTAAATAAATACGCTCATCCCCCTTAACTCATTCAGTATATGATGACGCATTTCTTGATGTGATGCCGACTATCATTAGTAGAATGTATTATCAGTTTAGGAAGGGGTTAAAGGAGGCGGTGAGCTCAGGCTAGTTAATGCTGGATGAGGTAATTGATAGTTTTAACACCAGTGATCGCTAGAGGACCTTCCTAATCTGAGTAAAATCGTCTGGTACCCAGAATAAAGTCGAAAAAGACGGCATAATAC